>JAKSZP010001979.1:0-45001 GCA_022478985.1 Massospora cicadina | reverse complement strand
CAAATGGGGCAAATTGTGCGCCCTTTATTTACTCTGGCTCAGAAAGGGTGGTCAGGGGTAGAGGGGACAATGGTGTGAAGGGGAATCGAAATGGCAATTTTGTTTGATATTGGGCTTATGGTTGCAAAGGCGCGAGGGCCCACAAGTCAGTTGGCTTCATTGTGAACAACAAATTGTAAAATGGGGTCAGCGCCATATACTGACAAACCAGCTAATATTTCGTTGTATAAAGTTTCAGGGGGGAAGTGGGTGGGGAGGCCTGAAAATTAAACCACAAAAGTGGTGTCATCAGTTGGGACCATCTAGTACTAAAAAAAGTGGTGTCATCAGGCAACTGGGTGCAAGTGGTTGGGATGGGGGTTTTTCTGGAACACCAGGGGAATGTTGGCTGCGATTGCAGCATTGGATTAGCAGGTGAAGCTGAGGTCAAAGTACCCCTTGTAGGGGCGGAAGTCAATAAAGCCTGCAGGCTGCATAAGCGCCTGAGCTAATTCTATTATTTGTTTGTCATTGCAGGTGAACAGGTTTCCATATTTGACCCAGAGGCCAAATTGCATCTTGCTTTGGGGGAGCACAATGGGGCTACGAGGTACTGTTTGAGAACGTGCAAGGTGAAGGGCGGGATCCTTGGGGGAATGTATCAACCTGAGGAATTGGGGGGGCTGGTCAATCTGGTTTGAAAGCATTTCTCCACTGGGCGGAAGACACTAGCGGGTTTTTGCTGCTGCCCATTTTGGAGCAGTGGGCGGTCAGGCTGAGGACATTGGTGTTTTTCTGTGTGTCAGTTTATAGATTTGTTTAGTTCTGTAATTGTAAATTCGCTCAAATGTGTTTAGTAAGCAGAAAAAGGCAACAGAAAACGGTTTCAAGAATGTCAAAGTTCATACTTTCCCAATAATAATGAGGGCACGACAGTTCCATTATCTTGCACACACCACCATGTCTGACTTCCTTATGTGCACTCATAGTAATACCAGTCCATGCCAAGGGTCACGGAAAGTTCACTGTAGAATTGCTGATCCGCTTTTACAGTTTCCCATTCCGTTAGAAGTTATTTGTTTACATCTCATTTAATGCCTTTATTAATTGGGGCGGTTCATCATTATATTTTCCACTGAGCATTGTATTGTACATCACATCACTGAGATCCGCTGTAACTGCAATGGTTGGCAATCTAGATAAGCAGTCAGCTTTCTGATGTTTTGCTCCAAGTCAATGAAGGACCACAAAGTCATAAGCCTGAAGTTTGAGGGCCCATATGGCTAGACGCCCTTCAGGCTCCATTGAAATTTTGCAACCAACATAATGACACATGATCCGTTATGACTTTAAACTTTACCACATGCAAGTAGACTCTAAATTTCTTATATGCATAGATCACCACTAAGCACTCCTGCTTGGGCACAGTATAATTATGCTCATGGCATTTCAGGCTTTGACTGAAGTATGCAATAAGATGCTTTTCTCCCTCATCATCTTTCTGAGAAAGGACTGCCCCAACAGCAGAAAGGGATGCATCTGTCTGAATGATAAACTCCTTATGAAAGTTTGTATAGCGTAGCAATGGCACACTGATCAGTGACGTCCAAAGTGTGTTGAAGGTGAATTGATGGTGTTCCATCCATTTGAACACATCATCCTTTTTTTAACAACTCAAATAGTGGCCCCCCAATACAGCCAAAATTAGGATAAAGTGCTGGTAGTAGTCAATAATTCTCAAAAGTACCTGTATGTCATGCTTATTATTTGATGTAGTCATTTTTTGGATGGCCTCCACCTTGGCCAGCTGTGGCTTCATCCCCTTGGAGTCTACCACAAACCCCAGGTATTCCAACTGGTCCTTGAAGAAATTACATTTTTAAGGCTTTATTTTGATGTTCGCCTCAGTGAGACGGCGGGATACTGCTTCTAGATGATCAAGGTGCTCAGAAAAGGTTTGAGAGAAAACATTGATATCGTCAAGGTATATGAGGACACATGACAGCTTCAAGTCGCCAAGGATAGTGTCCATGGCTCATTGGAACGTAACGGGGCATTACACAGCTCTTGTGGCATACAGGTCAGTTGGAAAATGCCTTTGGACGTGATTACAGCGCATTTCTCCTGTTCTGCTGCAGGCAACTCGATTTGTTAGTAGCCCAATATCAAATACATCAAGGAAAATAACAAGCTCCCCCTAACCAATCCAAAGCATCGTCAATACATGGCAAGGGGCATGAGTCCTTCTTTGTAATACTGTTGAGTTTCTGGTAGTCTATCACCACCTGATTGGTGCCATTTTTTACAATCAGAATGGGCAAAGCCCACAGACTCTTAGACAGTTCGAGCATTCATTGCTCCAGCAACTTATCAATTTCCTCATTGACAACATCTTCAGCTGACTATGATCAGCAGATTGGCCAAGATCTGATGGGAGGATGATCCCAGTGTCTAATCAATGGACCACCCCCAAGCACACCCTAACTTATGGTTATCAACGGCGAAAATCTCCTTATACTTCTGAATTAAAGCTATTTCTTGGTTTTTTTGTTCTTCCAATAACCCTATAGATTCTCATGCAGTACCACTGTCATTATGCTAGACTGCGACTTGGTTAGACCAAATTCATCCAATTAACTGAAATTGTGAACCTGAAGAACCCCATCAATTGGTGTCAAGTGTAAATATGCTACTAAATGGTGTCAACGGATTTGCATTGGTTCATTAAAGAGATTTGCTAACAAAACCTTGATCTTTTATGGCCTGGGAGTATATCCCTGGAGCCACATGAGGCTCAAGCCACGTTTGCTGATAGGGCCCAATGACCTCCCCACAAAACCTGGCTGGCAATACCACCTCTAACTCAGTGCTTACTATGACTTGGTGTCCAGAAGAAATAGATATAGGCCCAGAAGCTCGGAGAGGTAGCCCTTGATATTCATATAATCTCTGGGGAAGGGGCCGAGTCTTTCTCTTTAGTTAATGATAGTGTACTGGAATCACTCCATCACTATATACAAGATTGATATGGCCCATCTTAACCAGATACTTTGTAACTCTGCTGGAGGTAAAGTAAATCGGGATCTGCTGCCCAAAAGTTTGAATGTCTCCTCCATCATATCAAAGACAGCACCAAAATGTTGCAGGAAGGCAGTTCCAAATAGCAGATCATAGTTACTGTTGGGTAGCACTATCATCGGAACTACAATGACAATGGACCCAAACTGCAAAAGTAGCGCGCGGTACTCTCTCTCAGAGACCGTGCTTTCTACTCCAGCGGTCCTGTACACCATTTGATGGTCCACATCAGGTTAACATCAACTTCACCATCAACTTAGTAGAAACTATGTTGACCAGAGTGCATGTATCTATTTTAGCGCAAACTCTATCTTTTGTACAAAAATATCAAATTATGTGCACTCAGAATAAGAAGAATATTGACTGTTTAATACTTGAACATTTATAGGATCTCTTTTCCCAAGAAAACTCATAATCCCCTCACTAACTTGGGGGTATTCTTTAACAATGGCATCTACAGGAAGGGTAATGTTTACTACTCTCAGAGTTGGAGCATCTGCGGCTGGATCCAGCTTGTCTGAGTAAGCCTGATTGAACATTTGGCAGGCGTACAGCTTCAGTAGCTCCTGAAGTCCATCATATGCCGCAGTCTTGGCTTGCGCTCAGGTCAGTACGTTAACTCCTTCAACTGGTTGCTGGTATAAAATCCCATCATCATATTGAGGGACTTCCACTGGATATTACAATGGATTCAGGTGGGACGTTTGGGGTTGGGTAGAGGAGGTAGAGAGTCCTGTATCTACTCCGCTCCATCTTTTACCTGCTAGTATTAATCCTGTTGTACATAGTGAACATGACGGTTAGGGCAACTCCATGCCATGTGGTCAGGGCGATCACACTCATAGCAATTAACCTCATAATAGACGCGCCCTTTGTTTTCATAAGAGGGTCCAGGCCAATAATTTTGTTGACGTTTGGTGTAAACAGGGCCAGGTTGGTAGGAAGATTGCTAACATTTGGCGTAACTAGGTCTGAAAAAGTAGTTTTGTTGCCGACAATTTTTTTAAATGGGGCTGGGCAGAAGTCAAATGGTTGGAAGTAATTCATCCAAGGATGAGGCGTGAAATTATAGTAAGGCTGGGGGTTGCTAGGCGGAATGTGGGCAGGATGAGAGTATTCCCCCAAATAGGAGGGTCCAGCAGTGGCAGGATGTTTCCACTAAATATTGGGTGGAGGGAAGTTAGCGGATATATGGCGCAAGAACTGCGCAATTTTGAGAGGGGGAACGTTGTCATCCAAAATTGAAGAAATGACGTTGTGAAGCTCACAGTATGGTTTCATCATGAGGGTCATTGCAATGCACACATCAGCTTCCGCTAAATAGCCTGTCCCAATCAGCACATGAGCTTCTGCCATAAATTGATCAGCAAACGCTGTGAGGGTCTCATTACAGCGGAACCCAATAGTCAAGAACTCCGCCTTTCACTGCAACATTTTTGAGGTACTCCCAAACAGTTGAAGCATGGTATCCTTTACTTCTTGGTAGGTAATGGAGCTGCTTGAAAGGTAGAAGGTGACTTGATCAGCACACCCGACATATAAGGCAGATATCAACAGTTTAGCTTTATGCAGATCGGAGGTACCTTCTGCTGCAAACTTAAAATGTTTGAAGAAGCCATGGATATATCCATTGCAATCAAATGGAGCAGCTTCTTAATATCGACCTCCTTGTCCCGCTCATAGATGTGACTTTTTGGGGCGTACTTAGGAATGGGTCAAGCCACATAAGCAGTCTCTTAATGAGGAGCTGGTCCAGTGGAGGGTGGGATGTCCACTGCTTTGGAGGTAGCATGGGCCTCTGTGGTGGGCAGTATAATGGTCAGAAACGTCCCAGTTTCTGATTGCCATCTTACCTTAGGTTCAACGCAATACATGCTGAACGTCCAGTGTGAGCTGGACTCTCGAGGTAGTAAACCTCAGAATTAGGGAAATTTGGATTGAGAAAAAGATGAAATAGGTAAGCGAGGTTGCAAACCACAGAATTAACCTTTTATTTTATTTATTATTGAATAAAAAGTCGCTGATGAACAGGATCCCAATAATCTGATGCTGCGAACACACCAAGGAAAAGACAGGATATTTTAGGGAGATCAAACCCCAAAAACCCAAGTTTTTGTTGACACGACAAAAACTTGTTGTGCATGGATCATCAGGTAATATAAGGTAAGGGCGGCCCTGAGGCCACCAGAGAAAGAGAGAAAAATACGAACAAAGTTTGGAACTGCGTGGGCTTGACCTCAAAGGTCGCCCTTCCAGGGCCTCGCCCAGACCATTGATTAGGCTCTTGTGAGCCTAATCAATAATTCAGGCGAGGCACAACCCAGCGCCTGAACCCGACAAACACCAAAAATCTTTTTAAACAAATTGATTCAGATTCAGAAAATCTGACCAGAATCAAAATGCAACGAATGGCTTATTACCATTTGTTACATCACCCCTCGCTAAAGAAGGGCCCCTCCATGAAGAGGGGCCCCGCAATGGGAGGCTGCCACCACGAGGGCTTCCTGGGGCAAGTTACCTCGAGCCCTGGGAAAATTAGCCTGGAGAAATTCTGGGCCCCTAATGGGGAAAAAGATAATGGTGAGAGAGAATTGGGACTGGGCTGCCGGAATCAGCCCGCCCAGCATGAGGAAGCACGCCCAGCGCTTGTCTGTGGTGCGCCTCCCCTCCCACACCCCAGTTGGCGACAGTCTTCCTATCTTGACCAGGAAGGCGCTCTCTCCAACTGAAGTGCAGAAGGGGCGCACAGTCCAGCGTGGCTGGACGGCCACCCCCAAACTAAATGAACTGTCTGTAGGTGAGGGAGCCCTGCTGGGCCAGGCCCCCTCAGTGCCAACTAAATCCCTAGTGGGGGAAAGGCCCCATAGGAATCTTGTGCTGACAATCGCTTCAGGTCCAGGGTTGGCCATCAGTCACTGGCTCCCTCCAGTGCTGGTTACTTGACAACCAGGACCTGATATGAACACTGAGGTCAGCTGAACTGGGGATCTGGTGGCGTGCTGGCAGCACATGTGGTTTGGAATAATGTAATGGTCAGAAATGTCCCAGTTTCTGATTGCCATCTTACCTTAGGTTCAACAAAATACATGCTGAATGTCCAGCGTGAGATGGACTCTCGAGGTAGTAAACCTCAGAATTAGGGAAATTTGGAGTGAGAAAATATGAAATAGGTAAGTGAGGTTGCAAACCCCAGAATTAACCTTATTTTATTTATTATTGAATAAAAAGTTACTGATGAACAGGATATTGATAATCTGATGCTGCGAACACACCAAGGAAAAGAAAGGATATTTGAGGGAGATCAAACCCCAAAAACCCAAGTTTTTGTTGATGTGACAAAAACTTGTTGTGCATGGATCATCAGGTAAGATAAGGTAAGGGCGGCCCCAAGGCCACCAGAGAAAGAGAGAAAATTCTGAACAAAGTTTGGAATTGTGCAGGCTCAACCTTAAAAGGTTGCCCTTCCGAGGCCTCGCCCAAACCATTGATTAGGCTCTTATGAGCCTAATCAATAATTCAGGTGAGGCACAACCCAGCGCCTGAACCCAACAAACACCAAAAATCTTTTTAAACAAATCGATTCAGATTCAGAAAATTTGAACCCAAATCAAAATGCAACAAACGTCTTAATACCATTTGTTACAGGCAGTACTGCCATCACTTCAGGAATAAGTGCTCCAATTTATAACCATATCCAGAGGTACCCTCATGGGTGTAGTAACTCCAGCCAGCATCATTTTTATGTTATATTGTTGCCCCCTTGTCATTCTTCCTCTTCCCAATGAGGGAGCTGGGAGGTACTGGTCAATTTCTGCTCTGCACAATGCAGTCATTGGGTAGTGTCATCTAAGAAATCAGCAAGTTGCTTTTTTTGTTGTACCAGAAATTTCATTTGACTAAATATGCTGTCAAGCTGGTGCATAATGGCGTTCCACTCTTCAAGAAGTTCATCCTGTTTCTTGAACACTGCATCTAAAGTGAGTTTGAGTTCCTCATATTCAGCTGGTGCAGTGCTTTGTGAAGATTCCCTGGCAAAGCAGGCCTGATGAGACATGGCCAGCGGCTGGAAATTTTTATTTTTTATTGGTTGATCAATGGGCCCCCTGTAGTGAGCACCAATGTTATAATTTTGGGCAAACCTTTGGGATATGCCATAAGGTTTGCAAAGAATGAATCCACTGAACAATGGACGGATGATATGGGGATCATCAGTCCTTTTACACACTGGAAGATATAATAGAATAGGAGCAATTGCCCCAAAGACACTTTTATTTATTTTAATAACTACAGCAATTTTTTGCTGTTTCGCTCTCTCTCAACTTTTAACAACCTAACCTTTCAATCGCCCCATCTTGCTTATATTTCAGCGACTTTGGACAATACTGTTCTCTTAGCCTAGACTATTCTTTCTGCCAAATCTCATTGGTTTTGAAATGTTATTCTCAATTCTCTATCACCTTAGTTTATGGTGATCTAAATTATATTTGTCAAATGTCAACATTGCCTTATCACCTTATTTGTAGGTGATCCAATAGTAACCCTATATATCATAAAATCGCTTCATCTTAAGAAATCTAAATATTCATAAATAACATCCTAGTTGGCAGATTCTCACCATTCCGCTATAGCTTTTCAGGGCTTATCATCCAGTCATATCATAATCTCAACAGAATAGCAAGATTTAGCATAGTAATCATATACTTAAATTTATTCAAGGTAAGCTGACCAAGGGACAGACATTACCAAAACAAAAACCAAATAAGTGAACCAAAAACACAAAAAATGCCCTAAATGAGCGGCGAGACACATAAAAGAGAAAAATAACCTACCAGGTGGAGCAGCGGAAAAAACTACTTATCCCACCATGGCGGAGGGGAGGGGGGATCAGACGGATTATTGTTTTTCATCTTCTTCATTGAGGAGGTGGGCTAATGCTGAGAGAAAGGGGGTTGAGGCATCCGCCAGATGAGGGTTAAGGTGATAAAGATAATTGTTGATGTTGTTATTGACAACTTGGGCCTGGAACATAGCCTCCAGGAGTTTGGCAACATGATGTTTAGCTTGGATGCATGCATCAGAAAGCTGGCTGAACCTTGTAATATTGACTCTGGTTTTACATGTGGTGGGGGAAAAGTCTGCCAGTGCAGTAACACGCTTGACAGCGGTTGTGGCAGTATCATTTAAGCAAGTGATCTCCTCTATTGCAACTTCAGGGAAATCAGGAAGGAATTGGGTAATGTGTATCCCTTCCTTAAATTCAGCAATAGAGAGAGCCATAGCCGCATGGATAAGGAAACTCTCAGGTGAGGCCACCGCAGCCTCAGCAAGTTGATGGTCGCTCAAGAATGGGGTAGCGGTGGGTTTGGGGATAAATTTCTTGGGTGGGAATGGGGCATTAAAGTTGGAAGGAAGATATGGTTCTAAATTAATTAAACAAAGTCCAGAGGTGGGACAATTTTACCAGTATCAGTTACTTCACCCAATAAGTCCCAGGTATTTTGGTTGAGTTGGATTGAGTCAGAGAAACGTGGCTATGGTTGGGTAATTTTTGGGGCAGTAAATTGTTTGGATTAATTTTGGATTTAAACCTGCTCCCAATTGGGTAGATTGTGAGAAAATTGACCAGCTTGGGCTTTGGTTGCAAGGTTTCACTGATTTTTTGAGCGCTCATGGAAACGTGAGGGCAGCCAAAATCCCCACTCAAATGCTGTTAGTGTGGCTTTTTGGGTGGGCTTAGCAGTTTCTGCATTTTTTGAACTGTACTGACAGGTCTTTTTAAAATGGTCCAATTTATGACAGAGGGGGAAAACTGTGCAGCCGTTATTGATGCAAGCCCAAAAGAAGTGATCCAATGAAGATGGGATATAGGCTTGCAGTGGGATGTGTTGGGCTATGGTTGGATGGTGGGGGGTAATGGTGGCCATTGCCCAAGGTGCAGCTAGTCGCTCAGCACCGCTCATGACAATGAAGTGGAGAAAAGGTCTGTACCATATTTGGACAGCCCTGTCATCAATTCTTCATATAGAGTTTGAGGGGGTAGGTGCGAGGGAAGGTTTGCAAAGGTCACCACAACTGTGGTATCACTGGGGAAATGAGTTTGGTTGGTGGTAATGGGTGCGTTTTTGTAATCTAAGGGCGTTGCCACTGCAGCGGCTGCGTCCTCTTCTGTGGGGAAGCCAATATCAAAATAGCCCTTATAAGGGCGGAAGACAATAAAACCTGCTGGGGAGAAGGTGGCGTTGCCAGATCAATAATCGCTTTGTCAGCATACAGGAAAAGATGGCCATATTTGACGTGAGGAAAAAGTGAATATTGTATTGGGGTAGGGCTAGGGGGTGGGGGTGGGTTAGGTGGACTCACACTAGGTGCAGTAGTAAGTCCATTGGAGGTACAAATTGGCCTGCTGCATTAGGCGGGCTGGATGAGCCAGTCTGCATGCGTTTGTCTGCTGGGTGGTAATTGCTATTGGATGGAGCAATGCTGCCCCACACTGGGGCAGCAGGTGGTGGATCCAAGGACATGAAATGGAGGATTGGTATGGTGAGGTGATGGTGGATAATCAACTTGTTTTTCCAAAATTACTTGAAAGTGATGTCAAGCAGAAAGAAAAGTTCAAGATAATAACATAGTACCAACATTTTTTTTTAACTTGAAATGACTGGCAGGAATATATATAATAACTTTGTATGGTATAGCATAAAGTTATATTAAAAGTCTTGAAAATATACAAATTAAGAGCTAGATTAGTACAATCATCTGTTTAGATTATTTAAAGATATAATAAGACAGTTACAGCAGGTAGGAGCTCTCTGATATAACAAATTAGATATAAATTTACTTGTATATTTCATTTAGTAAAGGAAGATCCTTATATCAAAACACTATTAGTAATATATCTGTCCTGTGCTAACTATACCTTTGTTATATGCTAAAAATGCCCATGTAATTCAGTCATGTGGAAGCTTTGAACTTAAATGTAAACTTTGACCACAATAGAACTTAATGAGTTTTGAGTTACTATAGAGTTTAAAACATCATATTCTCTTTCAGAGTTTGTAGCCCAATTAAACTCATATGATACAAGTTCAACAGCATCTATGCTAATTTAAGGGTATCCTCCCCATATTAACTACGTTGCCACAATATTTTATAAGCCCAGTCTTTACTTTTGGTAATACCAAACCCCCTATCAGCATTCTTTGGTTATCTATCCTGAAGGAAGATGACCAACATAAATTGATTTCAATCTCAAACATGCACCTGGACAGACTAGAAATTTTCCCACTGACAGAACTATTCTATCTTCAGCGGCCATCATATATCTTTTTTAGTACTAGATGGTCACAGCCATCATATATCTTTGTTAGGATCTTACATGGTATACTCAGCCTTAAACAGTAGCGTTCAACAACCTGTTCAACCTCATAATATATAATCATAACGCCTTTAAAACTATACTATAATGCTCAACCCTAAATTCAGGCACCAAAGAAGTTACTTTTAAATTTATAAATTTTTAAATTTATTGCGGGGAAGGCCGACCATGGGACAGACACTTCCAAATATGACTCAGACAAGACAAAACTTAGTACCAGGTGAGGCACCCCAGAGAAGCGATGCTATCTCTTGTTGCCAGCGGGAACGCCACTTATGGGAAGGGGGAGGGAACGTGTGTAGGGGGCGTAGCCACTATTGAGCACGTGTGGAGGAAGGGGTCTGATTTGATGAACCAGACTGGGAACCAGGAGGAGACCAGCTGCCAGCGACGTGGTAGGAGATATCCAAACATCCACGCTTGAAAGTGATCCACCAAATGAGACCGGAATCTGTGGACAGCTTCAGGGAGGGTGGGGATGGATCCGGCGATGGCATCCAAGACAATCGTGTGGATAGTCCACATGGCGATTGCAACCACCAGAGCATGAAGGGAGGGTGGGAGGGGGAGGCCATTGATGAAGCAAACATATCTCTTGACAGACTGAAGGAATGTGTTTGATCCTGGCCTAGCAGACGTTGGACTTCGCGCCATATTACTTTAGAGGTGGGGCACTTCTCCAGGCGGTGAAACAGCGTTCCATACTGGCCACACACGACACAGGATGAGTGTAAAGCATTAGAGCGCTCAGCTGTACGATACACCTGCCTCAGGCAGCGCCACACATGGGAGCGGACTTGAGGCTGCAACAGAGGATGGTGTGCGTATTTCCAGATAGTCTTTTGGGTCTCAGTGGAATAAGGGATGTCCATCATGTCCAGGTAGTCCACCCTGGATAGGACTTGGGGTCGAATGGGGATCACGCCATCATGGATGGGTAGCCCCTGTACCTCTTGTGTGAACTGAGGAGAGGGGCGGCCTCTTCGGGTTGTATGTCCACTAATACAAATTCTCCATTCTGCGCTTTGCATGGAGAGTAGGATTCGTTTGTAGTGGGTTTTGGTCCCGTGAGGACCTGTGGCTGATGTGTGTGATGCGAGGTATTTCATCAGGGAGTGGGGGTTTGATGGATTGTTGAGGCCCAAGGCTCAGGAGAAGTTGGAGCGGGCCGCGCGAGACCAGTGTTGGGATGGGAGTGTAGGAGCAGTGACGGCTGCAATCCAGGTGCCTAGGATCTTGGCGGCATGGGCTTTGAAGTCAAGTAGGCCCATGCCACCATGATGATGAGGGCCAAACATGACCTCTAGCCATACTGGTGGAGGGCGGCCTGACCAAAGCCAACCTTGTAGCAAAGCATACAGGGATTTGAAGAAGCTTGGGGAGAAGGGGATGGCGTGGGCTCCAAACCAGACTTTGGATAGGAGCATAGAGTTGGCAAGAACAGCCCTGCCAGTGAGGGTAGTAGGGTGGGCTCTGAGAGAGGCGATTCGCTTCGTCACGTTGTCCAGTATATGGCACTCCATTAAAGCTGACGCGTATCCTCCTGCCTCCAACCACATGCCCAGATGGCGTACTGGTCCTATGGTAGGTCGTGGCACAAAGGGGAGCACCAGTGGAGCGGTGTGTTTTGAGTTAGTAAGGCGTGGACTTGGGCGAGCAGATGGGCTGGGTTGGGAACTACTTGCTGGGGCCCAGCAGTTCTGAAACCAACCAAGGAGGATGATTTCGGTTTTGGAGGCGTTCAGTGCCGCGTTGCTTACCCAGGAATATTCCTGGATGAGGGCTTCAAGCGCGCGTGCATCTTTGTTATTAGACACCCCCACCATGCAATCATCTGCAAATGCCATCATCTTGACTGGGGTTTGGCCTGGCACATGGACCCCAGTGAGTTGGGCATTCACATTTCGCAGTAGTGGGTCAAGGCTGAAGTTGTATAAGAGTGGGCTCAGGGGGTCCCCTTGTCGCAGGCCCCTTTGAGGACGGACTACTTCCGTTAGGAAACCTGGGCCGCGCACTGCCATTGTTGCAGATTCCGTGAGCAGCATCACCCAGTTAATGAAGTGGGGAGGTAGGCGGAATTGTTGGAGGCAGGCCCTAAGGTATTCCCAGTTTACTCTATCATAGGCCTTTTGTTAGTCCAAGAATACAAGTGCCCCAGAGGCTGTGGACTGACACACATTAGCCACAGAGTGCACATTATCCCAAATCGACCTTCTGGGGATGAAACTGAATTGTTCTGGAGAGATGGTGGCAGATGCTACAGTCCCTAAACGGTTAGCCATGATTTTTGTTAAAATTTTGGTGTCTGTGTTTGTTAGAGAAATGGGGTGCCAGTTGGCTAAGTCAAGCTTATCCCCTTTCTTGAAGAGTGTGACAGTAAAGGCCTCATGTCCTTCTGGTAGGAGGCGTGTTTCCAACAGGCTTTGGTTGAGTGAGGCTAGCAGCAATGGGGATATATATTTAAAATATTTTTTGTAGAACTCATATGGAATGCCATCTGGGCCTGGGCATTTTCGGTTTGGCGCACCGTGAATGGTAGTCCATAATTCGTTCAGAGTAATTAAATTCATTATTTCCGGGTATCAGAAAATGGTGCAGATATGAGCTCTGTCAAGAAATTCTGCCATTTTGGCCAGCTGAAGTGGTTCGGCTTGGTATAACTCGGAGTAATATCTTTGCGTTTCGATTGCCACTTTGGCTGGTGTGTCCACAATAGAATTATCGATCTTTGCACCTGTGTGCAGGCCACGCTCTGGTGTGGTGCAAAATTTTTTTTGAAGAAGTATGCGGTGTACTTGTCGCCTTTAGTGATGCGTGTGGCCCTGTATTGGACACAAACCTGATGTTTGTGTTGTCTTTCAAGTGCGTTGAGGTGGGCTGCTGCCTCCGCCCACTTCTGGCCCCATGCAGGGCTATATCCTGAGGCTGGAATGTTGGACTCCAAGTGGGCCAATTCCGCCAGCGCATGCGATATAACCACCGATGTGGCTCATGAGCATCTGGATGAGAGATGGCGATAGTGGCGGATGGTGTCTTCTTTGAAAGTTGCCCATGTGGAAATGGGGTCCGCGCAAAACGGTGCAACAAACAATTTTGCCAAAGTTGCCTCTTCCACCCACGTGGAAAATCCTGGCGACGCAAGCTCTGGGGGGCGGATTTTGCACCAATGTGGGGCCTTTGCAACTGTGACGGGTAAGTGGTATGTTATTGAGACCAGTCGGTGGTTGGAGAATTCCATTTTTGTTGGTTTAAATTGGGAGATGTGGGGTTGGAATTTTGTCAGTGCTAGAATAAGGTCAATGCGGGTCATGGACCTTAATTGGCCGTTGTGGACGTGGGGACGCGTCATGTTTTCGAGCAGTGGGGCATGTCGTGGCAGCGCATCCATTAACCCAAGGGTGGCTTTTAGAACGCGTAGTTCTACGTGACCCTGTGGGGCGTGGGGTGAGGGTGGCCACCAGTCCGTTGGTGAGGTTAGCCAACAGTTCATGTCGCCAATTAGGAAAGAATTGGGGGTAGTGGGAGGGATTTGACCAACGAGAAAAATTTTCGACGCTCTTGTGCACTGTTTGGGGCATAAATGTTGACAATTGTGTGTGCAACATCGGCCCATGAGAAGGTGACAACTAGCACTCGGTTATTTAGGAATGTTTCTGAAGATGTAAATTTGAAAAAATTGTTTTTCCATATTAGCACCCCACAGTGCTTCAACCAAAAGGATAGGGATGGTAGGAGCATTGTTTTCCAAGTTTCCTTGGAACCTCGTGGACAGTGGGTTTCCTGGATGGCCAGGATATCCACGGGTAAATTATTTTGTAAAAACTCAGTTTCCTAGCCCAGGATGGGGAGGCCTTGAGTCTGGCGATATTCAGCATCCCTAGAATGAAGGTTTCCCCCATTGCACCTTAGGTGTGAGGGGGTGGGCCCCCTGGCCCACCAGCCTCTTCCAGGTCCCCACGGGCTTTCACAGCAGCGCGGGTATTAGCAGCAACGCTATCAGGGTTTTTGTTAATTTTTGCGGAAAGAGTTGCATTGGCTTTGGCCTTCGCTTTTGTTTTCCCGACGTTGGACAAATTTTTTGCGGTGCGGATAAGTTTTGTGCACCGTCGAGTGGGGCAAAAAAATTTTTTTTGGTTGGGATAGGTCCCAAGTCAGTTTCAACTGGGGCTTGGGTGCAGCGATTGGGTGAGATCAAATCTCCCATCAGATCCTCAGATTGAGTGGCCCATTCAGCTTGGGCCTCCCAATCTGATTGGGTGATGGATTCCCGAGTTGCTTCTGCCGCGAAGGTCTCCATGTCCTCCTGGCGTTGTGAGTGTGGGATGGTGGTGGTGACCTTGGCCGCGGTCCTATGGGCCTGCTTGGCCTTCTTCCACTCCTGCAGGGAGATGGGCTTTACCAATAGGTAGGAGCCTTGTGCTCCCCACGGGAAAGCCTCTTTGGTGCTTGCAGTTGGTTTGTAGTGCACCTCTCCGCTGGCCATGGCTGCCAAGGGGTGCTCTTGGAATGTAACGCCCTCTTTGATGGGGCACGCGTGTGCCTTATGGCTGAACACGTCACAGTGGGTGCAAATGGGGGGCGCGCTGTCCACGGTTACCCGGAATGGGTGGGTGGTGTGCCCTGTGATGTCAATAAAGGTGGAGTGCGGGATCTGGGTTAGGTCCTTCGTGATCTCCTCAGTTGGGGTCAGAACTGCGATGGCTTTGCCGGTGCACAGGTGTGGCATCAGTGTGAAACATTGCATTTCAAAAGATTGTATTTCACCATATATGGCGAGACCATCTTTCAGGTGTTGCTCCAAAATGTCACGTTTTACTGTAGTAGGCAAAAAGTCAAACGTGAGGAAAATTTGGTTTGATTTTGTCCATCTGGTGCATTTAGTTTTGATGACCCGTTGCCCTTCGGGGAGGTCGACCACTACGCGCACTGCTGCAGCCTCATCTGCTGCTATTTTGCTTTCAAAACCTAGGTCCAGCCAACCGCATGACATGGAGTGAGGTGCAACGTACACCACGGTCAGGAAAATTTTGTGTACATCTTCACAAAATTTTTCCCATAGGGCCATTTTTTGGATGTCCAGATACACACGGACTCCAAATTCCACCGACGAAAGTGGCTGGGAATGTGGCGTGTTGATGTACTGGTTGCATCGTGCTTGCCACGCGAGTATCTCCGGGGAAATTGTGACTGCCAGTTTTTTTAGATTTTTTTATTCCGCCAGATTCTCTGGGGCGTTTTCAAACGTTAGAGGCCGCGGGCCTTCCGCCTGCTCCTCTTGCCTTGCTTGCCCAACTGCTCCCAGACATGGGCGCAGACTAATCCCCTCTATGAGATTATCAAACTAGATTTAGTCTTGAATTGAATGGGTTGCAAAAGTGTTTGCAACGAGAAAGAAAAGTTTTTCCAAAGAAGTTACTTTAAACTAGTACTAATTAACACAATAAGACCTCAAAATATGTTAAACTTTATAAAAAATTGTATGTCTCAGAACATTTAAGCAAGACTTAACCTATTAGTTAAAAACTGTTGAAAGGCTCAACTCTAGAGTTAAAACTGTGACCTATGGAAATCCCCAACTCTATATTACTATCAATGGTACTAATTTAACTATCCATACAGGCCACAAATTGAGTCCCAAATACATGATTAACAATCAAAGTGTTTTATTAAAATCAGAATATCTCTATAAGCTTCAAAGTGTCAAAATATCCAATAATTGAGGCTGTTATATACCCACTGACTGCCAAAATAATTTGACATCTAATAAGCATGATATCAGAGGACATGAAAGCATAAATACCTTCCCCATTAACTATGCTCCCAATATTGCAGATGACACCTCAGAAGAACCCCTTTATATACCATTGGGTTTGATTGCCAATGATGGGAGAATTAATAAAAACCTGATCAAAATAGAGTTTTTCATTTTTTGAAGCTTAGCAATGAGGATCTACAAAATAAGAAGCAAATTAATTTTGCAAACTCCATCATTTAAGTGTACCAATGTACCCATGCATCTGCAAGAGCCACAAAAAGTCATAAGTTTAACAGGAGAATCTAGAGCAGCAGCCATTCATTAAAAAGCAGACCTGAGCTCCATATAATTTAAGAAATAAGCCCAGAAGATCCTAAAGGATAATATAACAGGACTTCTTTGGGCCTGAAACCAAGCAGCAGTTTCACAATCGCCTTATGAGAAAATCTTGATTTGATATAAATTACAACCTACTCCAAACACCCCAATTTTCCAAAGGCTAATATACTTTTCATTTTCATATCTGTAAGAGCTTTAACAACATCCATTAAATTGGATGGATGATATACCCCCTACAATTAAGGATGGGGAAGAGGCCCTGAGAATTTTCACTGGAAAAGATAGTGAATCTAGGGCATACTATTAACAAATATTGGGTATCCACCGCACACCGTCATCCCACTTTTATGATTTCCTGAAAGGCGAGAAAGATTGATTCTGCCACAAATTTTAATTCAGCTAAAATTTACATTAAGAAAATTGAGAGGATCTGCTATTAAATCTGCGCTCAAATTAGAAGATCAATGGCAAATTACTGAGAGGGGTGAAAATATTGAGGTTGATTTGGAATAGAACCCTTAGATGATTAAAGAAATCCTTTATAAGCATTAAGAATGATGCAAGGATGCTGGAGCCCTGATAAATGAGCAAAGTTTTCCAGTGTGAATTTCAAAAGGGCCACCCACACTGTACAACCTACAATATGGTGCAAAAATCCTGGCTTTGGAGAAAATTAGCATGCCCTGTCATCAAAAATATTCTACAATTCCCACTCCTCAATTTTATAAAGCTATACAAACCCCAGTGCTCTGCTAATGGTAGAGTACTGGGTTTATCTCATTATATCCTTTATAAAATATTGATTCATCCCAAGAAACCTTTTCAAAGTTTATAGACTTATAAAGATTTTGGCCTCTTTGAAGGAACCAACACAAACAATAGAGGACCCACACTCATTAGTCTTAGTGATGATCATGGCAATCTCTCTGATGATTACAGCATTAGTCTCCCTCATAAAAGAAAACATCAGGAATTATCCCCTATGAGTGTCACATACTCCATCTGACCAAGGAAATGTTTACTCATATTAACAACCCAAGTTAAATACCAATCATTCAATACAATACATGATAACTATGAAAAGATAGAATTCTTTTCGCTTAAAATCATTTTTAAACAATTATTAGAAAACAAGTCAAATCTCCACCACCGCCCCACCACACCAATTTCCAAAATTATGTCCTCAGATCCACCACCTGCTGCCCATATGGGGCAGTAGTGCTCTACCTGCTAGCGTTTACCGCCCAGCAGGCAAACGCGTGCAGACTAGCTCGTCCAGTCTGCCAAATATATCCAGCTTCTATGTCCCTCCAAGGGACTTAGCACTCCACCTTGCATGAGCCCACCCAACCCGCCCCCCACCCCTAGCACTAACCCAATCCAATACTTGCTTTTGCCTTTGCGTTGAGTACAGACGTCTATTCCCCTACGCTGACAAAGTGGTAATTGAGTTGGCAACGGCCACCTTTCTCACCAGAAGGGCTAATTGACTTACGCCCTTACAAGGGCTATTTTGATATTGGATACCCCACTGAAGAGGATGCAGCCGCTGCAGCAGCTACACAATTAAATTTATAAAATACCCCATTACCACCACCTGAACATGCCTCCCAGATGATACCACACTTGTGTAACCTTTGTGAACCTCCCTCACCCTTTCCTCCTCAACACTTTTTGAGGAGTTGATGTCAGTGTTGTCCACTTATGGCGAAAACTCTATCCTTAAAAACGTTGTCCCAAGTGGATCTGAAAGCCTTGTTGCACCTTGGTCAATGGCCACCATTACCCCCATCAGCTGAACATGACCCAGCACATCCCACCACATGACTATATCCCATCCGCACCTGACCATTTCTTTTGGGCTCACACTGACATCAGTTGCACAATCTATCCCCTTTGCCATAAGTTGGATAACATAAAAACTGTCGTTATAATTCACACCCTGTGAACACGGTCAACTCCACCATGAGGCCATACCAACGGCATTTGAGTGGGGATTCTGGCTGCTCCCACCCCCACAGGCCATGAGCTCGAATCAGAAGCAAAATCTAGCACCTCAAACCCAAGCTCGCCAATGCACACCCATTCCAACCAATGGGTGCAGGATTAGGTCCATGTTCATCTAGAAAATTTCCCGCCCCAAAACCTACCCAGCCAAAATCATCTACCACCCTATCTTCCTGAATCAACCAAATCCTCTGGAATTTATTGGATGTAGTGACTGAATTGGATGAAATTGTCCCACCACTAAGCTAACCAATTTATTTAACACCTTATCTGAATTCAGACTTTGATGCCCCAGCCATGACCAACTAAATATCCGCAAACCCAAAGCCTACTTTTTCCAAAGTGACCACCACCTGGCTGCAGCTGCGGTGGCCAATCCCAATAATCACCATACTCACAAAATGTGTGAAAAATCTGTTGCTGAATTTAAAAAAAGGGCTACATCACCCCTCATTACCCTCCAATTGTCCTCCTACCTCAAAAGAGGAAATCCACTAACTATATAGAAACTGCCACCACCGCTGTCAATCATGTTGCTGGACTGGAAGAATATTCCCCATCCACACGCACCAAAAGAGCCAACACTGCAAAGTTGGAAAAACTTCTTGACGCCCACATCCAGGCTGAACACCACGTTTATGAACTCAAGAGGCTTTAATCCAGGCCCAAATTGTTGATATCAACAACTATATAATTCACCTCAACCTGCATCCCGTGGATGCCTCAACCCCCTGCTCTCAGCATTAACCCGCCTCTACAATGCTGAGCCAGATGATGACCCGCCTGATCCCCCTCCACCATGATGATTAAGCGGCTCACCGCTGTGCCACCTGGTAGGTTATTTTATTTCTTTTTGTGCCTTGCTGTCCAAAAATAGCAGTTGATTCAGGTTTATTTTAATCAGTTTAGCTTTGGAGTGTTAGTTTCAGTATTGTCCATCCCCTGGTTGGCTTGCCTCAGTTATATACGAAAATATGAAGAAAATAGAAATGCCAATCCAGAAGATGCACCTATGGGAAAAATTGTTGATATTAAAACTGAAGTTACAGTTGTGCTCCCTGCTATCAAGTTCATGTTCAGATGAATTGGGGATTTGCCCTAATATACATCTGGGATGGATGGAATAGCCTCCCCCACCCAACCAACTAGTTAATCTTCAGTGAATGAAGCGTGATCAAGATTATTGCCAGTGCTCAGCCTAATGGTCAGGATGGGGATGATGTTCATCAATAATATTCCCACACCTATCCCCCACAGATCTTATTTTCAAATTATCAGAACAGCAATGTCGTGTGGATTGTGGATGCTGTCATGGGTATAGTACCCCAATATAAGCCAATTATTTCCTTGGCACGTTGGTTTTCTGACAATATCAATAAAGTAACGCCTTTCACAGAATCTGCATTTATAATGTATTTTTTATGTGGTGCCAATAGTACAAATTATTTTTATTTTAAAAAGGTTCAGATAGACTACTTGATGTCAGCAGAGGTTGAGAGAGTTCTGGTAATTACAGAAACAGCCCTGTTATGTTTAGTTCCAAGGCTTCAATATGGTTGGACATGCTTGTAACCATGAGAAAAAGTCTCAGTCACAGAAGAACTATACCCTTCAGTTTTCCTAATGGCACATCCTGTGAACAAGTAAATTAATCATTTCAAGTGGCACAACCTCTTTAATCAGCAACCCCTGAGTGAGTGAGCCACTTTGTCAATAACTGGTGCTCACTACAGGGGGTAACACTAAGAAGATGTGGAGAGTTCTAGGATGATACCATGGAATTGTACCATGGAGAAGAGATTTCAGAAGATTTGACCTTAGAGTATGTACTGAATGATCAACAATATAAAGATGCGTACAACTAATTTTATTATTTGGCTAAAAAGAGTTGGGTCATTACTAGCACTTGAAAGAACTAGAGAGCTGGATATGACTCAAGTGAGAAACAAAATTGGATTTCTTGAAGAGTTAGAATAACAAATCTGTAAAAAGCCTAAACCTAATTTTTACAAATCTGGAAAGCCACAACAAACAGTTGGATCACTTGAAGCAGGTCGTAACACCATATATATGCAAAATTTACCACCTCTTAGACCGTTACCTACTTTGGGAGGACATACTACCAGTATTAATGCACCAGCGATGGTGGTACAATCAACATGTCAGATTGAACCTGAAGAAGGTCCAAATTTCCACCTTTAATTTAGGACTAAATTAATTACTGGAAATGGAACTATAGCCAAATTTATCCAGTTGTATGAAAACATCAAATATGGAACTAGTGAAAAACAGTAAGCTCTCCATTTATAGGGATGTATGAGCTGAGAAGCTTAGAAGCTTCTTTTAGATACACTTTGGCGATTAAGGACTTTTGCTTTTCTTTCCCGTAACAATAACATCAGTTACAAAGAATTGATTCAAGCAGATAGATTTTGATAATCACACAGGTGAAATGAGCGAGTTTAATAAAACCCAACAAAACTGGGCGAAAGTCATATCAGGCAATGGCCAAAACGGTGCACCCAAAGGCAAAAAACGCCCTGGAGGGGGACCGGGAGCCAACGCCGCCAAGAAACCCCAAACCAAACACCGCCTAGGTTTGTGGAATTTACAACAAAACAAAACCAATACATGAAGATACAGTACGCGCAGCCCCTATCAAAAGTGGAACACGGGCTCCAACTTTTCTTAGGGGTTGATTCCACAACTCTATGTGAGAAGGTAAGTGATGCACAAGCCTCCCTCTTTCCCCACGCAGTATACGTTACCTCCCACACCATCCACCATGGCTGGATCAATATGGGTTTCGAGACCAAAGAGGATGCAGACGCCGCAGCAAAAGTCTGTGTCAAAATTGCCCTCCCTGAGGGCAAATGAATTGTGTGCACCACGCACACCAGACGGAACAAAGCAAACACTTTGTTCATCTCTTTCAAATCGCTTTCCACCAACCTCCCTCATAAGCTAATTGAAGATGAAATCTGATTCAGCCTCCAAAGCTACAGAGAAATAAAGCAACTCGAATTACAGCATTTCCACCTGATGCCAAACCTGTGCACAGGAAAGGCAATCACTGTGATTGACCCAGTCCCTGATGTGGCCAAAAATTAACTAAAATCTCACACACCGCAATATTCCACCTCCTGGATGGGTGAGTGTTGAAACCTTTCCGCATCACACTGAAACGTGCACCCCCATCTGCAACCATTGCACCGCACTGGGGCACAAGGAGCATGTGTGCCCCATGAAAGAGGGCATCATGGCCCAGACTTTTGTGATGACGCCATGGATGAGGACGAAGAGTCCTTTGGAAGAATGGTCAACGCCAACTACGCTTTCCTCTGGGGAGAGGATGGACACTACATCCTCATTGACCCAATCTCACCCAAAATATGCAAACAGGTAAAGAAGGCCCACAAGCGGGCAGCGGCCAAGGCCGCATCTCTCACGACCTCCTACATTGACCTGAACCAAATCCAGATGGACAAGGAGGAAATTGGCCAAACCAGCCATTCAGAAACTAATTACTGAGCTGAAGCAACCCTGGAGAATGCGATCCAAACCAAACAGTTGGATCAGTCAACCCATACAGAAACTTTTTCAAGTTGACAAAATCACCACATGATACCAATCAAAATAAACCTACCATGATAATATGAATCCACTATGGATGCGCCAACAGGGCCCAGAGCGCCAAAATCAAACCCCAAACATTGGGAGCCAATCAGAGCACCAACTTGAATCAACCAAAATCACATGCAGAAAAGCTTAATATAATCCCCAATCACAACAATATCCGCATGAAATCATCATAAGGTAAGGAGCGGAAGCCTCTGAGTGGACTGGCCCAATCACATGGAGCAAGTCCAAGGCAATGAGCGGGGGACTAGGGATGTAAGGCCTGCCCAACCGCTCCTGAGGCGCCGAGGGCACCTCAGTGTCATTAGGGATGCTAAACATCACAGGAGCTAGGGCTCAAGCGTCCCAAGCCAAAAAACTGGACTTCCTGTGCAAACCCCCGGTAGACATCTTGGCCATCCAAGAGACCCACTGTCTACAGGGGAAGAGGGATTCTGGGCGTCCAGGGTCTCATCGTCCCAGTTGATATGTTCATCCCACTGTGGGGTGGTCATCTGTAATAATAACAAAAATTAAAAATCCTCAAATCCTCATTGCACTTAGATGGCCGCATCCTATCACAAGAATTGCAAACCATGAGGCCACACTGTCAATAGCCTGTATCTATGCACCATGTACCATGTCCGAGTGAAAACAATTCCTCAAATCCATCCCAATGCTCAACCTTCTTCTGGACACTATCATGTTGGGTGATTTCAACTGTTGGGATGATCCCACTATAGACTGATGGCCCAACCCTAGGGGATACCCACTGGGACACTCCGAGTTTCATGTGATGAAAGCATCCCTTGGTCTGTATGACATCCTCCCCCCAAGGCTCCACTCCTCCCTCACATGACTCGCCCCAACATACGCGAGGGTATGCTCATCTCAATGAGCTGCATTGACCACATCCTTGCACCAAAATCCTGTCACTCATTCATTACTAACTTTGCCACAAAAAATTAATTTCTCCGACCATCATCTAGTTTCAGTGCAGTTCACACCAACCAGGACTCAAATGCGGATGACGCCCTGGAGGAAGCTATACCCAGAGAATATAAAACTACCCAAAATTTCCAAATGGGTCAAGCACAAAGCTTCAAACCCAAATTCACTACCTCATTCACATCAGATTCCATTGAAACTTGGGAAAAATTCAAATCCGGACTAATAAACAAGAACTGCCATATTGCTTCACGCAAATACACCGCGGATACCACCACAATTGGATGCACCCTGGCGGAACTTGACCACATTGAACTAAACACTACAAAAACTGGATACAGCCCAAACTGGGGGTGCAAATGGGTGGCAATTTCTGCCCGCCTCAACGCCCTCATCCATGAACACCAACACAGAATCAAAGTATTGTGGAAAGGTAAGCACATAAGAGAAGGTGAGACCTGCTTGGCTTTCTTATTCTGCAAATAACACTCCCGAGGCAACCTGCCTCAGTACACACAGGTCCGCAAAGATGATGTAACTGTGGTAACTGGCCCAACAGAGGTCAAGGCAGAAATCCACCGCTATTACACTAAACTTTACCGCGACACCCCACCCAACACCCAAAAATAAAATTTTTTTCCACTCTGCCAGAATACAGAGGGCACCACTGGACTATAGTCTCCTAAACCTGATAACGCAGGAGGAGCTCTGGAATACAGTCCGCAGTGCACCACATAGAAAATTCCCAGGCCCTGATAGGATACCCTACGATTTTACAAAACATACTTTAAACAGATGGACCCCTCCTCCTAGCGTCTATGAACCAGTGCTTGCTGGAGACCCGTCTCCTCCCAGGAGGCCAGGACTCCTATGTCATTACCCTATTCAAAAAGGGCGAAAGACTGGACCTGGCCAACTGGTGCCCGACAGTACTCTTAATACTGACACTAAACTACTCATAAAAATTTTAGCCACCAGAATGGGAGCACTAGCCTCAAAAGCCCTATCACTAACCAATTTGGTTTTACTCCTGGGCGCTCCATCTGGTCTAACATACACTCCATCGCCAATGTATGACAATCCAAAGTGATAGGTGCCCTGGTATTCCTCAACCAGGAGAAGGCGTACGACCGCATTAGCTGGCCATACCTAAAAGAGTGCCTACATGCTTTCAACCTCCCACCCAGGTTCATCAACTGGGCAATGCTCCTCACAGAATCCGCATCAATGGCGGTATGTGGCCCATAATTTTCTGACTGACAGGATCACCCCGCGCAGAGGGCTTAAACAAGGGGACCCTCTCAGCCCACTACTGTACAACTTCAGCTTTGACCCACTTCTCCACGTTGCCAACTCACGCCTCAAGGGCATAACTGCGCCAGGCCAGCCCCCTGTCAAGATACTAGCCTTTGCGGATTACTGTGTAACAAGTATAGCTGACAACAGTGATGCCCGACAGCTGGAACACACCCTAGAGGAATACTCCACAGTGAGCAGCGCATTGCTTAATAAATGGAAAACCGAAATTATCCTCCTTGGCAAGTACACCACCAACTGGAACACATTCCCCACCACACACAACCCAAGACGCAAAAACACGCTCGCTCTACCCTTTGCGTTACCCTCCCACCACCCCTGTCCGCCACCTTGGGATATGGTTGGAAACAGGGGGGTACACAAGCAAGATGATTGAAGATAACCTGCTACAATGGATATCCAACAGAATCGCCTCCCTCAAGGGTAGATCCCCCAGGTTAATGGGGCGAGTGGCAGTTGCAAATTCGCTCATCCTCCAGATGCTGTGGTTCCCCGCACATGTGATCCCCTTCTACCCCAACTTTATAATGTTGATCCGTGCACTCATCCAGGGTTGGCTGTGGCCTGGATCCCACCCACCAGTCCGGGTTGAGTTGCTGTATGGCCCACGCTCAAGTGGGGGCATGGGCCTGATAGATTTTGAGCACCACGCCAACCGCATCCTGGGCACCTGGATAGAAGAAGTGCTAACCCTGGACCCCCCGCAACAGCACTAGTCCATGGCAGAAAAGGCCAACTTCGCGCAGGCACTCAAAATACCCAACCCGCACCATCCTTCCAGCTTACCAACATACCTCGCTAACCACCCAATTGCAACGGGCCACATGGAACCCCCCTTGATTTAAGCGCCTCCTCTGAATCATCCGCCGCATGGGGTGGACCGTCGTTACCACTGGTACAGTGCAGGGAAGGGGACGACCCAAGCACCACTTTGCACTAAAAAAGCCAGAAGACCACCCCCATAGAGCTATACTCACATTGACCCCATCCATTGCCAGAGTCGACTACCTAGACACTTTGGATAACCCTATGACCTATTCACACAAAAGGCAATATGGAGGATGACGCAACATCCACTCCTCCAGCTGAGGGTAAGGGCCAACACCTGGCGCTGCCTAAGAAGAACCTACAGAACGGCGGACCACTCCCACTCACTCCACGCAACCTGCGCATTATTTGGAGGAGAGGGCTCCCTACACCACCGCCTAGAAACCTGCCCCCATCCAAAGCCTTATGGCGAGAGGTCGCACGCCTGCTCAAGATCCAAGATGGCCAGGATTTCTCTATCTCGAAGAACCTCCTCGCGATCCAAATTTTGTCCCCAATCCCATCCACCCTGCAACTCTAATGATACCCATTGCAAAGTGGACGATCCACACTATTGCCTTGGATGCGTTCAAGGGCATGGTCCCTACCATCCATGAGGTTGTCAATAGGTTACACGTCCATTTACTGGATCATTTCCAAGCCTGGCTCTATGGGCATATGAGACCAAGACAGCAGAGACTCATAAACTCATGGTTCCCGCTCTGGTTCCTTCACATGGACCCCTTCCTCCACACATGCTCTATAGTGGAGACAACCCCCCCCCCCCCAAAATAGAGCACCACTCCCCCCACACCTGGCGGTCCCAGCCAGCAACAGGGGTAACCTGAGTACCCAGGGGTGCCCAATCATATCTAGTCATCGCTTTTCTTCCCCCACCATTTCCACACACATATTGGTAATGCCTGTCCCCTGGTCGGCTTGCCTCAGTTAAATAAAATAGATACACTTTGGCCCTATCACACTTGGGCTTAAGTTATATATTCCTATCATTAGGTTTGGAAGTACACATGATGTTCAAAATATGAATCAAAAATTCCTCATTATGAACATAGGGAAGTCTGAGTCAACTGTGGACTAAGCATACTGGTTTTACCTCAAGGCATGACAGTTTTATATTATTTAAGCCTTGAATTTAGTTATCACAAAGACAGCCTTGCTCAATTGCTTGAATGACACCCACAGCTCCTGATGTATATGGCCTTGACCATGAAACTTGCCAAATCCCTGAAGGCCATTAATGAGGCCTTAATTGACGTTAAAGCTGCATATAAGATTGATTCAAGGCACCAGAATCATTAGAACTATAAGCAACGTCACCCTGATAGAAAGTCAATTTATGTTGCTTAAAGCCGCAATGATAAATCTAAGGGGATTTATTACAGCCCCGTTGAACAGAAGTACCCAGATTCCACTTTCAATGCAACAATTTTCAGCACGAAGGACATTTCTGGAGAAGATGTCCTAAGCAAAAGGAAAAAAGAAGAGCCTAAAGAGGAGGCCACAGGATTGTCAATCGGGTCATACACACAACAATGGAAATAATGAAGAGAAGCTTGGACCACAGGTTGATTTAGGATACTATTTCACTGGATCATTAAGTGAAGTGGTTGTTCCCGCCTGCTAAGATCTAACCAAGTGAAGTTTGAGCCTACCAAGAAGTCCTAATGGCTTAAGCTTCCAAGCCCACGCAGATTGTTGACAGTATTTTGGATGGTGAGAATCTCATTGATACCACGTTTAAGAAGATTAAAATTGAAGTTTTCAAGTCACATAAAGCTTGCAAGGAGTCCTGACTTCCTGAGGAGTTAGGATTTAGTAAGACGGTCAGTGCCATTCTTAACGCGGGCATTACTATAGGCAAGAGCATTATGAAGGTGAAAGTCACTTTACATAAAATCAAAGTTTTAGCAGTACCAGCTACTGGCGCTCCAGTTAACACTACTCCTTCTAATCTCAGGATGAGATTGAAGTTTGCACCAGATATTGATTACCAGGCCAAGTTCAGAACTTTTTGGCCTGAGTCAAACAAAGCACTAGGAGCCTATTCCTCATTACTCTTGCAATTTGATCACATCGTCTTGTCTTCTCCAGCTGTGGTTCGCGAGAATGACAAATTATATTTCATCACAGGAACGCAGTTTCTAGTTGAAATTGGAGGTTTTTTCAACTAGAATTCAGGCAATCTTTTAACTACCAGTTGCCACTTGTGTTCCAAGATAAGAGAAGGAGTAGCGGAAGAAGTGAGTAAGCTAGTTGAAGTTAAGCAAACCATTCAAAAGGTTAGCTATACTCTGAGAATAAAAGAAATGAAGCAGCTACCTCTGACAATAGATTAAGAGTCTCTTTTGCATTTCTATACTAGCAAAGAGATGGACCTATTAGCTGGAGAACAGGAGTTTATGCTTTTTTTTTAGTACTAGATGGTCCCAACCCAAGGGGGATTCATCGATGTTTATTGAATTACGCCTGGGCTCCTAAGAGCCTGAGGCGAGGGAAGGGGAGGGAGGAGGCATCGAGAAAGGGAGGGGGTTTGCGCGCCAGAGCCGTGCTGCAGTGACAACTGAGCGGGAGAGAGTTGGCGACATAGTGCAGACCTTCAGGGCCATCTCAAAGTGTACCTGAAAGTGGGTGATCATGTGTGGAAGGGTCCACACCTGCTGGTCAAAGGCAGCACGAAGGAAGGAGTTATGGATGGTCCAGATGGCTGTGGCATAGGCGAGGACACGGAGGGGTCGGTGGCAACCAGGCAATGTCTGCTCAAACATGAGGTCTTGCACAGGGTGTCCAGACCAGGGCTGAGCATGGAGGAGCGCGCGGGCCTTTGGCCAAAATGCGGCGACACCTGGACAGGTGAAAAAACGATGGAGGTGGGAGTCAATAGGCTCCACACAGCGGGGGCAGCTTCGGTGCTGGAAGGTAGGGCCAGTCCGGTCCCCTGTCCTGTATGAACAGTGGAGCACCCTCCATAAGGTGTTGGACACCTTTGCTGACAGGATGGGGTGATAGACGTCCTTCCACAATTCCTTAAAGTCAAGTCTCACGGAGGGAGGGAGGAGCTCAAGGAGTCTTGGGCGGATGGGAGGACGATCTTGGGGGTTAAGGCGAGTTGTGACAACTTGTCCATTGTGCACAATTGCATGGCGACGTGGGCTGAGGCCAGGGCCTTCCCTTCTGTATGGGAAGGCATGGTGGATCCGCGCGCCTACTCGTTTCAGGGCAAGGAGAGCCTGGTTCCAGTAGGGGGATGAGGATGGTTTTAAGCGATGGCCTGGGTGGTTTGTGAGCCACTCCCCTAATGAGGTCAGAGATGCTCTAGGAAGACCCAGAGCTGCTGACACTGACTGGCGGAGGGCGGGCGCCCATTGGGGCATGGGGGTCGCGTCCCAGCAGACAATCGGCCATAGGAACTTCAGGAAGATTGTGGTGGCGTGGGATCGCGTGTCCAGAAGCCCTAGGCCCCCTTCATTGCAGGGTCGGGCAATGGTTGAGAGGGCCATTGGTGGATGGTTTGAGCCCCAGATCCAACAGCGGAGGAGTACATTGAGCCGCGTATAAAAGGCATCTGTGAATGGGCAGACGTGCGCTAGGAACCAGACTTTGGAGAGAAGGAACACATTGGCCATCAGAGCTCGACCCTGGGGGTGATGTGCCGCCGGTTCCAGCTGGCAATCCTGGAGTTAACTGCTGCAAGGAGCAAGTCCTCATTGTCTTTTAGCGCAACTCCTTGTTGGTTGGTGAGAACGCCCAGGTGACGGAAGGTACCGCGCTCAGGTTCAATACCAAATGGTGGAGGGAAGGTGGGGGAGCCGACCTGTACAACTGTTGTCTTGGAGGTGTTGACCATGGCGTTGGACGCCTTGGTGTACCTCTCAATGGTCACAGCAGCGAGGGCAACATCCCCAGGGCAGCCAAATGCAATGGCAGTGTCATCTGCAAATGCCATGGTGCGTGTGGGGGCTTTACCTGGGACCAGAATCCCTGTTAGCTTGTCCTGTAAGGAGGCCAAGAGGGGGTCAAGGGTGATGTTAAAAAGGATAGGGCTCAGGGGGTCCCCTTGCCGGAGACCTTGTCCAACTGGTACTGCCACTGTAAAACCTATTGGCGCCAGGACTCTGGTGTGGAGCTGGTCATAGAGCGCTGATATCCAGCGCCTAGCTGCGGGTGGGAGATGGAAGCGGGCCAGGGAAGCATCAATACAGGAGTTTATGCTTTTTGACATCATTATCGATATATCTTAACAAATGATGCTGAAAATTTACTGTCCTGAAGGAGCTAGAGAACATGAAACCAGAGTGATGCCTGTATTCTATGATTATACCTACCAAGGAGAAGTAAAAGTCTTTTTTATAAAACATTATCAAGCACCTTGTCAAGATCAAGAAGGGCCATTTAATTGCAAAAGTAAAGATGTACCGCTACGCTGACACTGAGTCAGCTCATCCCATTTCAGCATCAAAAAGATTGGGCTACAAGAGCCAACCACACAGGAAGAACGTTAACTCAATGAACTCTTAAATTAATACTCTGATAATATCAGCAGTGGACCTAATGACTATGTCTTTTTCAAGGAGGAGTTCACAAAGTTTACACTGAGAGCTTTATATCCTTCTAGTCAAAGCCTTATTGCTGTTCCAAGAGCAAAGAAAAAGACCTTTTGAAGGAACTACAATAACTTATTGATGTAGGCTTGGTACGCTCCTCTAAAAGTTCTGGGCGTTTTCTTTTCTGCCACTGTAAAAGAAGAATGGGGCTCAACACATAGTCAAGGAATACTATAGATTGAAAAACCTTATGAAGAAATTTTATTATTTCCTATCACACACCAATGATGCATTGAAATGATACTTCAACTAATTTACCTTCTTTCATCTAAGGACCTTCTTGTAAATCAAAAGTGATCCAGAAAAAGTTTAGAATGAGCATTTAATGGTTAGCAGCCTACTGCACCTATAGAGCAATAAAATCAGAACTTAATTAGTGCAAAGTTGCAGTAAGGTTCACCATCCATAAGAGGTTAGCTCATAGAAATAGATGGCCCACCAAAATAGATTTGACTATAATTAAAAAGTGCTCCAGCATATGAATCATACATCTGATGAGGCCTGCCTGACAAACATAGCCCCAAGGTTATTGGAAATGAGACTCAGGAAAATCTAACCAGCTTGGCATCCATTTCCATTCTGATGAACATATTTTTTGTAAATGACTTTAAGGGTCCAAAATAAGTTGATTGAAGTTAAAAGCTAGCTGGGACAAAAGACAGACACCGCTACGGCGGAGTCACACCCCAGTCCCCTAGGATTCCCCCTAAGAAAAGCTGCCAAAGCATCAGCTGGAAAGGCCTCTTAAAAGATCTAAATTCAGGAAAGTGAATTAAGTTCAAGGAATGATGCCAAGAACTTCCCTTCGGGAATCTCACCAATCAAGGAAGAAAACTCTGACAATCTTACCCATTCTGGGATTTGTTTGCGCTGGACCTATTAAAGATAGTTTGGTGCAGACTAAGCTAATGATTCTTAAGTAACTTTTTGAGCCACCATCACCTACAAATAATCTAAACATAATATCAACAGCTTGTCATGTCAAACCACAATAAAGTAACTTTCACATCTGGATCTGAATCAGAATCATCAGATACCCAACAGATAAAAATGTTGAAAAAGAAAATTCTTATTGATTGGATTCAAATCTTCCAACATGAACCAGATGACAGCTGATGGTGGTTCCCATAATGTTCCTACAAAGTACACACTGGTACAGAAAGATATGCTTCTGCGTAGAGGTGTCTCTGACTGCAACATCAAAGAGTGGGAAGCTCAGTAATTACCCTAACCTACATCTATCCAGTGGGTCATGAAAGCAATTACCCCCATGACAGCTGCTATATGGCATGAACACAATTTTCAGCTAATGCCATGAAGAGGTGGCTCAACACCAGAAACACAACTAAAATTGCGATTTTCTTCAACTTTTTACAAATACACAACAAGGATGCTCTCAAAATGGAAGAAGCTTACCGTCAGCCACTTCATGGTGGAAGCAACCATCTGCGAGGACCTCAATACCACTGATGCCAAAGACTGGATCAAAGATAAGATTGATCTCCACAATACCATGAATTACAATAAGGCAGGAATTCCCACCAGAATGTATCCCTTAGTAAAAAGCTTTGACTAACACCTATAGATCATAGATCGTATATCAAGTGCGTCATTAATGCCTTGATTGCCCTTGACTGGGCACAACATGTTATCACTTCTGACATGGCACTTCAATGATGCAATACCACCTTCTACCCTAAGGATGCTCTCCCATAGATTATGGCCATTTTATGGATACCAAAGCCTTACACTGTTTGTATAACTATATCCCACCAACTAACACATCTTACCTGTTCAAAGCCATTTGGATGAAAGAGAAAAAAGGGAATAAAGTCCTTCCAGAACTTGTCCCTGGACAACACCATCAGCTGGAGGGCAAATGGCTTCACTCCCTAAATGAAATACTGAAAATAACAGAGCTAGTATTGACCAAGTCTGTGACAGGGCAAACCTGGGTGTCACCATGAACAATTAAAAAACCCTACGCAGCTGAACATTCACTCTAAATAAATAGTAGTATGAAGAAATTACGCTCCCTGGACAAAGCAGCAGACTGGGATGCTTCAGGTTTTACTCTTAAGACCGCTCACCCTTGGATTGAGCACGAAATATTGCCATATGAAGTGACCATAATGTTGTGGGGTATGATCTTAAGCTTGAATAGGACTAGTTATATACTGGTATCAAGACAAAATGATTCAGGCTTAGAAACAGTCATTCCATATACCCTCCTTTGTGACTGCTTATACCACATAAGGCTTCATTTTATCGAAGCCATTTCAATGATGCAAGGCTGAAGTACCAGATGAAATGGAATGACTGTTTACTAAACCAGTTGAAACAGAATTACTGTGAAAGACTGGATCTAGAAAACCTTGATCACCTTTGACTCCTGTAACTTTACCTCCTCTTGGCGTGCGGCCCTATAGCTGCACTCTATTGGTATAACCTTGGTTTCTCCCCCAATTCTCAAGGATGGCAGGAATTTGAAACTGTTATGGCAATGGCCATAATATTAGAAAGTGGGGCATTAATATGCACCAAGTTGAGGTTTTCTTGAGCTACATCTCCATCTTTGATGAGTCAATAAGATGAATTTTAAAGGGGAAGATGCCAGCTGTGACCCCAAAGCTCTCAAACAAAAACAAATTTTACAGCATTGAAGCCACCTAATAAAAAGAGATATTGTGAAATGGAACTAGCAGCCATATCAACTTCTTCAGCTCCTTCATTAGTGGCAAATTTCTGACCATCAAGAACCAAAGTCATACCTTAATGATGGCCATCTTGTTCATCTCCATTTGTTTAAGGAGGAGTGTTCAGACCTGATCGTGGTCATATACCAGAATCTGGACCAGGTCCTGTTGAGTGGTAGTAACAATCATTACTGGATGCTGTAATTCTGCTTTAAGAACATTATATGATGTATTTCTCCCCTAGTTTACAAAATTAGGGGTTTCAATTAGTTCTGCAGGCAGCTGATTAATTGAATACTTTTAATTATATATTAATAATAAACTACCAATTTGTGCTCACCATTTGGTTGTTTTAAGATATTTTTGGAATATCCGCCATATTTAAAAATACTGGGGCCAATCTCTGATAGTAATTATTATTATTAATTCAAATACTGGCAACTTATGCTAAGGATAATCAATCAAGTTTATATTGGCAAATTATTAGGGTTTATGGCGACTTGAGTCTGAGGATAAACCATTACTTATTGTCAGCAAAATCAAATGCCGGGGATTTCTAATAGGCGAGAAATTCAACTACCATCTCAATGCCCAGGTTCTACAATTACTGGCAATTAATGCTGAGGATAAATCAATACATATAATTTTAGGATTAACCAAAGACTTATGCTGTATAATCATATCTTGGCTTTGGTTCTGAGGGTTCCAATAGGTGGGTGTTGAATGACTATTTCGCCGCCTAGAGTTCATAATTACTGATGACTAAGGCTTAGAATACTTGACTTAAGTTTGTATTATTAATTTATGACGATTGACCAGCAACTGATTCTTATAATGGATAGGATTTTTGGCGGAAGATCATAAGGATTTAAAGGGAATGGTTTCCAGTGGAAGTGCTGACGATATGTTGGGTTGCCGGCGATGAGTACTGATGATTTTTTTAGGTGGGCAGCAGATTGCCAGGAGAACGCCAAAGTATAAATGCCTCAAATCCTCTCATAATAAAGATATCTCTTTAACCTACTTTTTTATAGTTTCAATATGACTTAGTTCCTTGGCAGTTAAGAGTAGGATGGCTATCGCCAAGGGTAGGTGCTGAGTGAGTGGAACTAGAAGTGGTTAGCGCTACCAACTCCTATGACTAAACTACAAGAATACCCACGTGGACTTGCCTAACTAGCCACCACAATGAGGGACTGACGGGGATTAACCTCAAGGGGGATGGTAGCTCAGGAGCTGAACCGCCCAGAAAGGGGGTTGGACTTGATAGTGACTCTTAAAGGGGGTTAATTGGCCCAAGGTGAAGTTGTTGGTCTTCTGGGTTAGGGAGTTGAGACGCAGACTTGTAGTGAAAAGGTATGGCAATGAATGTGATGTAGCAAGGGTCAGTGTTGGGATTTTTGCCCATATTCCCAGCCGGCTAGATTACCATATATATCGCTAGAAGATGATTCCCTAATGCAAGGTGAATTGGAAATCAATTGACCCTTATTTCAAGGGTAAACTAAGTTCAGGGATTTTAGGTTATTCGCCATGTCAGATCCATCAGGGATCAATCTGAACGAATGATTAAGATCTCATTGGGAAGAGTTGCTGACAAAGTAGGGGCATCTAATAGTTGATTAACTATCAGGTGTAACGATTGGGAACAGTTAGGTTTCATCACTGAATGATCAGGAATGAAAGAAGTAAGTTGCGAGGTGAGTGAGGCCATCTACAACTAGCAAATCGATCAGTTGGTTTGTGACCTGCCTTACTGGGTAAAACTCCCATTACCTAAGCAGGTCGCTTGCCAAATATGGTTTGTTCCCTTGGATTGATAGAAAAATTTTATGGACATATTTTCTGACTCTTTCCATTTTAGGGCATGAGGATGTCCAATGATGGAATACTAGCCAGGATGGGGAAGACCAACACTGCTGAGACGAGAATGGGTGATTCAACAGCAACAGCTACTGTTTTATTGAAGAGGTGTCAACTGATGGTTGGGCACCAAATCCCACTATAAATTCCCTAGAATTCACCAATAAAGATGTAGCTTTACAGTTTATAGTTTAAGTAGGACACAGAGTATACAATAGATATACTAGCTTATTACACTTTATCAGCATCCATTTGTTCTATTCTTTCTCAGGGATACTATTGCTGTGTGCAATAATTAGAAGACTCTTTAAGGAAAAGAGTAAGGATCTGAGCGGAGATCCAGAGAAGAAGCAGAATCAAATCAGGGATTGCTGCTGACTGTGTGTCAAACCAAAGAACTATCAAGGGAATCTAAAAGAAGATTGGGTTAGACAGTACGAGGGAATGAATCCCTATTTTGAGACATCACAGGTATTTTGAGCGGAAATAATGGCAGAGCGTTAGCTGAGATCTAGGACTTCCATTCAACTACAGATAATAGTCATCATAATATTATCAACCAAATATATAACTATCATACAACGCGGACAAATTGCACAAAGACTGAACCTGTGCAAGTGATAAGTTTGTAGGGGTTATTGGCTGAAAATAATCATCACCTATATATTTTTACAAATTGGTGCTCAATACAGGGGTGTAGTTGAATAGAAGAACTTAGAACATGATGTCCTATGAACATGTTTCTAATTACAAACATGAAGTGGATCACGTTCATTTGCATTCACCCAGCTTAGAAGTGGAGCTCCAAGTAAAAAATTGAGGATGCTCAAGTTCAGGGAAAAGTACTTGCAGCCTAGATATGGAGCTATCTAGTGCTTCAAGAAAACCTGTTCCACCCAACATCTAACTGAGATGAAGGGTATCAGCAGGGCTAACTCAGGTTAAAATTGGGTCCACTTTAAATAGTCCTGAGGAGTAAGTGCTTAGATGAGGCATTGGTCAAAATAGAAAGCAATCAACTAAGAGTATTGGATTGCCATACCAATGAAGATATGAAGTCAAAACAGAAAATTATTAATCCAAGGTAGTGGAGAGAATTGGTTGACTCAATAACACTCAATCAATAATCAGAAATTTCTGGAGACAAGTTCATCAATTCAGATGAAGTTGGATCAAGATAATGAGGACAGAACGACCTGTTTAATTAAGGATGCCCATGAAGGTCAAAAATTGTTTTAAGGAGAAAAATGATCTAAACAATCAAACGGAACAGTTGGCTAATAAGATAGGAAGATTCAAAAATCAGTTGCCGAAATATGAGATGAAATTAGGACCTGTTGGATGAATAACCAGTCAGAATTAAAGGTCTAATATGTTCAAGATTATTGCCAAAGTCGGAAAAGTATAGCCTATATGTAAAGAGACAGCGCTGCTGGTCATATAGTGAGGAAAGTCAATACTAAAAAATCGGAAATATTGGGCATAAGAGAAAATAGTTGTAATGTTCCCAGAGGACCTCTGAACCATTAGATGGTTATTTCCTGAGACTTTGGTCAAGCCCCAGAAGAGGACCACTGAACCAAATGGATGGTTAAATCTTAAGAGAATATGATTTTGAACCATGATAACTGGTAGGCTAGAGTATACCTAGGATTCAGTTTGGAAGAGGGGGAAAAGAGGGACATCTGAGCCTTTTTGTAGGTTAAAAGTTCCATTGCAAAAGAAAAATATAAAAAAATATATAAAAGATATAAAATATTAAATATTGATTTTATGGTCCATGATTTTTAACCTACAATGAGAAGAGATTGCTGGCATGAGTTGCCAAGAGTATCAATTGATAGAAGATTTATTTGGGATTTTTCCAGAACCGCTGAGCCCTTATTCCATCTGTTGAAGGATCTGAAGAAAGAATTTATATGGAATGAAGAAGCGCAGAAATCCTTCGATGAGTTATTCCAATATCTAATAGATCCTCCAATTTTGAAACATCTGAATTTCAATTGATAATTTATTATACAAACTAATACTTTGTTGATGGCAATCAGCGCCATATTAAGCCAAGTAGATGAGCTTGGGGATGAACATCCAGTGGCATATTTGAGCCAGACACTCTCAGCCGCTGAGAGGAACTACACTGTAACTGAGCGTGAATGCCTTGCAGTAATTTACGCCTGCAAACAATTTTGGGTGTACATCCCTGGAACGCACTTCAGAATTGTGACAGACCACTTCTCATTGCATTGGCTACACAATTTATGAGAACCAGAAGGAAGACTGGCCCAATGGTCACAAAATCTACAGGCTTAAAATTATAATATTGTCCATCAAGTGGGGCTTCTCACCAGAATGAGGATGGCTTACTGTGGTTACCAATGGTCAAGATGGTATACCATCAGGCGGATGAGTTTTATAGAGAATGGTTGACAGAGAAATCAGGAACGAGCCCCAAGAGATCCAAGGTGCACTTCAAAAAGTGATGGAAATCACTGAGACCATGGATGGACAAGTGTTTAAGTTGATTAATGGAAAATGATTTCTATTCCCAAAGTTGTTGAAATGAGCAGCTATCTTTTAAGCTGCTCATAAGGTATTGGGCGTGGAGGCCTGAGAAAAATGACTGACCATATTTGCCAGTACTACTACTGGGAGTCAATCAACTATGATGCCACCAACTATCTAGCTTGCTGTGTGGAGTGCCAGTTGCACAAGTTGCATAAGAATATGTCTGGATACCAATTGGTCCACCCTGGATTTGCTTGGCATAGAGTTTCCATTGACATGATGAGACCACAGACAATGTGCGCAGGGGGAGTCAATTATATTATAGTTTTGATTGATCATCTGATAAGATGGATCAAGATGAAGGCCCTGGCAAAAGTAGACGCTACCAGTACCGCGAAGTTCATCCTGGATCAACTAGTATACAAACATGGATGCCCGCAGGTCTTGCTTAATGACAATGAGACAAACTTCACGTCTCATGTGAACCTGTGGTTAAATTAGATAATGGGGATCCAAGGAGTTGTGTCTGTACCCTACCAGACAGAGACAAATGGACTGGTGAAACAATAGCTGGAACACTGGCCATGACGCTGAGGAAGCTGGTCAAAGGAAGAACTTCCATGTGGGGAACGTACCGAGTTCAGTGACATTTGCCTAAAATATCAGTCATCATATGGTGACTGGAAAAATGCCATTTGAGTTGTTACATGGGAGGAAAGCCGCATTGGCGCCGATTTTATATTTGGTGGTGGAACCAACATCAGGGATTAGTGCTGAGCAGTACCTGAACTTATTGATGAATATCCTGATCAAAAATGCAATTGCAAGCATTTGATACAACTTTGAAGAAAAGGATAAACTTAAAATTGACAGATGATAAGAACTGACAAGCCTTATAAGAATATCAAATAAGCAAAGAAGTTGCCTATTGCGATACACATGTTTTTGGGAGAAAAAACTGGATGCATTGTGGTCAGGTCCGTTTGAGATTATTGCCAAGGCGGTGATGGACGCAAACTCCATCAAGAATATCTTGAATGGAAGAGTGGTAAATTAAGTCCATTTTTAGTATTTGAAGTGATGGATCGATGAGAAAAATAACAAAGAAAGAGTTCACGAAGGACTGCTGAACCATTAAGTTGGTTATGTCCTAATGATTATGTCAAGTACAAAAAAGGACCTCTGAACCATATAAAACTGGTAGGTTTAAGAATATATAGGATACAGTTTAGGGGAAAAAATAAAAAAGGTGGACTTTGAACTGAAACAAGGTCAAGTCCCATGGAAAAAAAAAAAAAAAATAAAAGATTGATAAAGATATTGAAAAAAAGATTATAAAACTGCATAGAAAAAACTAATATATTTTTATAATTTTTGTTTTCTACTGATTATCCTCAATTTGGGGATAATTCCGCCTATGTCGCCTCTTGGGGGAGGGAGGATGGATCGCAGTAGGAGTGAATGTCTTGTCAAAATCCATGTGATATCAGACGCTAGTGAGGGATAGACCTACACAAAACCAAGTTCTTTGAGCGGACACAGATCCCTGAGAGAAAGCAACTAGGGGAAGGGAGATTGAGATGTCAGAAGAAGCCAATTGTGATACCCCAGAGTGGGTAGGGAAGCAGCAGTACAGGAAGAGGTACTCAGCAAATAACCAAAGTATTCCTGATATGGTACCAGAGTTGGAAGATTAGTCTTGAGCACTTGCCAACGGGCTTTGTCAAGAATACCAGATATATGGTCCAACAGCAAACAAGGGATACTAGACAGGGGTTGCCAAATCATGCCCCCTATTAAAGCCATAGTGGAAGATACTGATATGACACGCCAGAAATAAGATAGTTGTGAAAGGGACAAAGGGTATCCTGCAAGTGATGACTACAAGCTTCTTGGAAGCTAAAGAAGAAGGATCAATAGAAGCTGTGAGAGGCTGGAAGCTTCGTGGCCCAAATTTGAAGAACTTGGCTGGCATTCAAAGAGCATAAGCTGCAATCTCTCAATCTAGGATGTTCTAAAGATCAGAAGAATTAAGCACTATGGATAAAGACTCGGTGACTTGGGCTCTTATTTCTGTGTAGGGTAGTTCGAAATGAATGCTGTTGCCAATGAGAGTTCAGTGGCCAAGACAGCTGGATTTTAATATTGTCTGAGTTGGAAAAGGAACTTAGGAAGCAAGTCCAATCTGGCAAGAAATGAACAATTGAGAGCAAAAGTCATTGCTTCAGGAGGTTTGACGATGATGTTAGGAGTATCTGTGAATGGAACCAAATCCAGGAGAGTTTCAAAATCTAACTCTGGAATCGATGACAGAGGAAGGATTGGCTGCAAGTCGTCTGAGACGATTGCTAGCCTGGTTTCAGGGATTGGTTACCATTTCCGGTAATTCCATGGGAGGACTAGCCACTGGTGGCATACTTGGAGTATGAGTCCTGGAAGGACCGTAAAAGAGGTTCCATCATGATGTTCAACTCATCAGCTGGAAGAGCTGAAGATCTTGATCAGACAAACTGTTGAGCAGCTGTTGGTACTGCAACTTGGAATTTGACATATGAGTTGGATGAGAGGAGGGGATGTCAGACTTATATGATAGTAGACATTATGAACTCTATAATCAATTAGGCTCCAATTTCAGAGAAATTAATCTCAAAGTTTTTGGGATAAGCTCTACAGAGAAGAATTAAGAATGATATGAGCCAAGAGGTTATGAGAAGTAAATAACAAGGGCGTACATAAATAAGCATTTTTAATTGGACTACAAAATGAACATCGATGACAAGAGTCTCCTATCTCTGATGAGGAGAAATTCAGGAAATCAAGGACGCCATACCAAGAATCCTGAATATGACAGAAGGTCATATGGCCTGATGGGGGAAAATTGGATCCTGGGATTAATATCATCACAAGTAAATCGATCATCCCTGCATGACAGGAGATCGTGGGGACCATGCTCTGAGTAGGTAGTAGAAATGAGGAAAAGGAAGAGAGCTGCATGCTGAAGGTTGTCCCGAGTAGCGTTGAGTACTGGTGATCATACTCCGCTTGAGCAGATGAAGTATTTGACTGAGTGTCCAAAGCGGTTTTCTCCTGCCCTGGTCCTTTTCTCTCTGGAAATCTAGGCAAGAGGAGGGATGTGTTGGGAAATTTTTCCCATATTCCCAGCTGGCTAGATTACCAGGAATTGGTAGAGGATAATTCCCTAATGCGAGGTGAATTGGAAATTGGGTGACCCTGATTTTGGGGTAACTACAAAAAGCATTCAAAAAGTTCTGGGACTAACGTTTTAAAGACACAACTTTACAAATAAATAAACTTTCTTTTATCATAATTTAACATACAACCTTTCCCTCTCTATACATATCTATATTGCTAAAACAATTGTTAAAAGGTATGCACATAGTTCCTATTTTGTATAACCATGTTTAAACCAGCTTTCACATTCTTCTGAGTTGTCTCTACTTTATCAAAAGGATGAACCTTCAGTGCCACCTTCAGATTAGAGAACAGAAAGAAGTCAGACAGAGCCAAATCTGGTAAATAGGGTGGATAATTATAATCTGAAGGTGGCACTGAAGGTTTATCCTTTTGATAAAGTAGAGACAATTCAGAAGAATGTGAAAGCTGGTTTAAACATGGTTATACAAAATAGGAACTATGTGCATACCTTTTAACAATTGTTTTAGCAATATAGTTATGTATAGAGAGGGAAATATTGTATGTTGAATTTATTGTGGGGAAGGCCGACCATGGGACGGACACTTCTGAATATGACTCAGAAGAGACAAAACTTAGTACCAGGGGAGGCACCCCAGAGAAGCGATGCTATCTCTTGTTGCCAGAGGGAACGCCACTTATGGGGAGGGGGAGGAAACGTGTGAAGGGGCCATAGCCACAATTGAGCACGTGTGGAGGAAGGGGTCTGATTTAATGAACCAGACTGGGAACCAGGAGGAGACCAGCTGTCGGCGACGAGGTGGGAGGTATCCAAACATTCACACTTGAAAGTGGTCCACCAAATGAGACCGGAATCTGTGGACTGCTTCTGGGAGGGTGGGGGTGGAGCCTGCGATGGCATCTAAGACAATCGTGTGGATGGTCCACATGGCGATTGCAAACACCAAAGCACAAAGGGAGGGCGGAAGGGGGGAGGCCATTGATAGAGCGAACATATCTCTTGACAGACTGAAGGGATGCGTTTGATCCTGGCCCAGAAGACGTTGAACTTCGCGCCATATCACTTTAAAAGTAGGGCACTTCTCCAGGCGGTGAAACAGCGTTCCATACTGGCCACAAACGACACAGGATGAGTGTAAAGCATTAGAGCGCTCAGCTGTACGATACACTCGCCTCAGGCAGCGCCACACATGGGAGCGGACTTGAGGTTGCAACAGAGGATGGTGTACATATTTCCAGATATTTTTTGGGTCTCAATGGAGTAAGGGATGTCCATCATGTCCAGGTAGTCCACCCTGGATAAGACATGGGGCCAAATGGGGATCACGCTATCATGGATGGGTAGCCCCTGTACCTCTTGTGTGAACTGAGGTGAGGGGCGGCCTCTTTGGGTTGTATGTCCGCTAATACGAATTCTCCACTCTGCGCTCCGCATGGATAATAGGATTCGTTTGTAGTGGGTTTTAGTCCCGTGAGGACCTGTGGCTGATGTGTGTGAAGCGAGGTATTTCATTAGGGAGTGGGGGTTCGATGGATTGTTGAGGCCCAAGGCGCGGAGAAAGTTGGAGCAGGCTGCGCGGGACCAGTGTTGGGAGGGGAGTGTTGGGGTGGTGACGGCCGCAATCCAGGTGCGCAGGATCTTGGCGGCATGGGCTTTGAAGTCAAGCAGGCCAATGCCACCATGATGTTGAGGGCCAAACATGACCTCTAGCCGCACTGGTGGAAGGCGGCCTGACCAAAGCCATCCTTGCAGCAAGGCGTACAAGGATTTGTAGAAGCTTGGGGAGAAGGGGATGGCATGGGCTCCAAACCAGACTTTGGAGAGGAGCATAGAGTTGGCTAAAACAACCCTGCCAGTAAGGGAAGTAGGGTGGGCTCTGAGAGAGGCGATTCGCTTCGTCACGTTATCCAGAATATGGCCCTCCATTACTGCTGACGCGTATCCGCCTGCCTCCATCCACACGCCCAGATGGCGTACTGGTCCCATGGTAGGACGTGGCACGAAGGGGAGCACCAGTGGGGCGGTGTGTTTTATATTAGTATGGCGAGGGCGTGGGAGAGCAGATGGGCTGGGTTGGGAACTAATTGCTGGGGTCCAGCAGTTCTGAAACTGACCAAGGAGGATAATTTCAGTTTTGGAAGCGTTCAGTGCCGCGTTGCTTACCCGGGAATACTCCTGGATGAGAGCTTCAAGCGCGCGTTCATCTTGATTATTAGACACCCAACCACACAATCATCTGCAAACGCCATTATCTTGACTGGGGCTTAGCCTGGCACGTGGACCCCAGTGAGTTGGGCATTCACATTTCGCAGTAGTGGGTCAAGGCTGAAGTTGTATAAGAGTGGGCTGAGGGGGTCCCCTTGTTGTAAGCCCCTTTGAGGGCGGACTACTTCCGTTAGGAAGCCAGGGCCACGCACTGCCATTGTTGCAGATTCCGTGAGCAGCATTACTCAGTTGATGAAGCGAGGGGGTAGGCGGAATTAATGGAGGCAGGCCCTGAGGTATTCCCAGTTTACTCTATCATAGGCCTTTTGTTGGTCCAAGAATACAAGTGCCCCAGAGGCTGTGGACTGACATACATTAGCCACAGAGTGCACGTTATCCCAAATCGACCTTCTGGGGATGAAACCGAATTGTTCTGGGGAGATGGTGGCAGATGCTTCAGTCCCTAAACAGTTAGCCATGATTTTTGTTAAAATTTTGGTGTCTGTGTTTGTTAGAGAAATGGGGCGCCAATTGGCTAAGTCTAGCTTATCCCCTTTCTTGAAGAGTGTGACAGTGAAGGCCTCATGTCCTCCTGGTAGGAGGCGCGTTTCCATCAGGCTTTGGTTAAGTGAGGCGAGCAGCAATGGGGATATGTATTTGAAATATTTTTTGTAGAACTCATATGGAATGCCATCTGGGCCTGAGAATTTTCGGTTTGGTGCACCGCAAATGGCTTTCCATAATTCATTTGGAGTAATCAAATTTATTATTTCTGGGTATTGGAAAATAGAGCAGATGTGGGTTCAGTCGAGAAATTCCGCCACTTTGGCCGGCTGAATTGGGTCAGATCAGTACAACTCAGAGTAATACTGTTGCATTTTGATTGCCACTTTGGCCGGTGTATTCGCAATGGAATTATCCGATCTTCACACCTGTGTGCAGGCCACGCTCTGGCATGGTGCAAATTTTTTTTAAAGAAATGTGCAGTGCACTTGTCACCTTTTGTGATGCATGTGGCCCTGTAATGAACACAAACCCGATGTTTGTGTTGTCTTTCAAGTGCGTTGAGGTGGGCAGCTGCCTCCGCCCACTTCCATCCCCATGCAGGGCTGTATCCTGAGGCTGGAATGTTGGACTCCAAGTGTGCCAATTCTGCCAGAGCACGCGAGATAACCACTGATGTGGCTCGTGAGCATCTGGAGGAGAGATGGCAAGAGTGGCGGATGGTGTCATCTTTGAAAGTTGTCCATGTGGAAATGGGGTCGCACAAAACGGTGCAACAAACTTTTTTGCCAAAGTTGCCTCTTCTACCCACATGAAAAATCCTGGCGACCCAAGCTTGGGGGGCAGATTTTATACCAATGTGGGGCCTTAGCAGCTGTGACAGGTAGGTGGTAGGTTAGCAAGGCCAGTCGATGGTCAGAGAATTCCAATTTTGTTGTCTTGAAGTGGGATATGTGGGGTTAGAATTTTGCCAGCGTTAGAATAAGGTCGATGTGGGTCATGGACCTTAATTGGCCATTGTGGATGTGGGGATGCGTCATGTTTTTGAGCAGCGGGGCATGTCATGGCAGTGCATCCATTAACCCAAGGGTGGGTTCTAGAACGCGTAGTTCTATGTGACCCTGGGGGGCGTGGGGTGAGGAAGGCCACCAGTCTGTTGGTGTGTTTAGCCAACAGTTCATTTCACCAACTAGGAAGGAGTCTGGGGGTAGCGGGAGGGATTTGACCGATGAGAAAAATTCCTGACGCTTGCATGCACCATTTGGGGCATAGATGTTGACAATTGCGTGTGCTATGTCAGCCCACAAGAAAGTGACAACAAGAACTTGGCCATTTAGGAATGTTTCTGAGGATAAAAATTTGAAAAAATTATTTTTCCAAATTAGCACCCCACAGTGCATCGACCAAAAGGATAGGGATGGGAGGAGCATTGTTTTCCAAGCTTCTCGGAACCTCGTGGACAGTGGGACTCCTGGATGGCCAGGATATCCACGGGTAAATTGTGTTGTAAAAAACTCAGTTTCCTAGCCCAGGACGGGGAGGCCTTGAGTCCAGCGATATTCAACATCCCTAGAGTGAAGTTTTCCCCCATCACACCTTAGGTGCGAGGGGGTGGGCCCCTGGGCCCACCAGCCTCTTCTAGATCCCCGCGGGCCTTCACAGCAGTGCAGGTGTTAGCAGCAATGCTATCAGAGTTTTTGTTGATTTTTGCAGAAAGAGTCACGTTGGCTTTAGCCTTCGCTTTTTTTTCCTGACGTCGGACAAATTTTTTGTGGTGCAGGTGAGTTTGGTGCACCGTTGAGCGTATCAAAAAAAATTTTTTCAGTTGGGATGGGTCCAAAAGTTGGTTTCAACTGGAGCTTGGGTGCAATGATTGGGTGAGATAAAATCTCCCATCAGATCCTCAGATTGAGTGTCCCACTCAGCATGGGTTTCTCAATCTTATTGGTTAATGGATTCCCAAGTTGCTTCTGCCGCGAAGGTCTCCATGTCCTACTGGCGTTGTGAGTGTGGGATAGCGGTGGTGGCTTTGGCCACTTCCTTGGCCGCTGCCCTATGGGCCTGCTTGGCCTTCTTCTGCTCTTGTGGGGAGATAGGCTTTACCAATAGGTAGCAGCCTTGTGCTCCCCATGGGAAAGCCTCTTTGGTGCTTGCAGTTGGTTTGCAGTGCACCTCTCCGCTGGCCATGGCCGCCGAGGGTGCTCGGAA
>JAKSZP010001978.1:0-45138 GCA_022478985.1 Massospora cicadina | reverse complement strand
TTTTGTGAAGAAGCTATGGACGAAGATAATGAAAACTTCGCCAAAATGACTGATGGCCACCACCCATTCCGCTGGAGTGAAGATGGACTATACCCCATCGTGGACCCAGTTAAAAGTAAACAGCATAAAGCAGCACAAAAAGCCCATAAGAGAGCAGCGGCTGAAGCAGTGGCACACGCGGAATCTGCCATTAACCATGAACAAATTCAGGAGGATATTTCAGATATTCACCAAACCAACAAATCAGAACAATATGCCCAGGTCAAAAATTTTCACAGTAACCAGACTGAGCCACAAAACGTCATCAGTCATGCACATACTAAGGAACAATGCAACCGCAATTTGGGTGAAAATGCGGTGCACAATGCAACAAAGTTGAGCCTCAAAAATATAAAATCCAATCAACACCCCGCATCAAATCAATATGAGACCTGTTCAGGAAAAGTTGACGCAAATGCAAAAAACTGCAATTCCCTTGAATCATTGGGTCAGATCAAGGGAACCAACAATGGCAGTGAAAGAGTTGGAGTACAGATGCGGAGCATGGCCAAAATGAGCCACGGTGGGATAGGACCAGAGGGTCCTCCCAACTGCTCCTGAGGCGCCGCGGGCACCTCAGTGTCAATAGGGATGTTAAATATCGCAGGAGCCAGGGCTCATATATCCCAAACCAAAAAGCTTGCATTCCTGTGAAAACCTCTTGTAGACATCTTGGCCATCCAAGAAACCCACTGCCTGCAAGGGGAAGAAGAATCCTGGTCAACCAGGGTCACACCATCAAAATCAGTATGGACGTCTCACTGTGGGGTGATAGTCCAAAACAACAAAAAATTCAAAATTACAAATTCATCATTACACTTTCACGGTCGAGTCCTGGTAGCAACAATCAAATGCCAAGATGAAATAATTTTGTTAGCATGTATCTATGCATCGTGCACTGCAACTGAGAGAAAATTTTTTTTGAAAAAATTTCTACCCTCACCCTCCCACCAGATATCATCATGTTAGGCGATTTCAACCGCTGGGATAACCCCAATACAGATTGATGGCCTAATCCCAGGGGATACCCACCTGGACACATTGAATATCGCACAATGAAGGCATATCTTGGCTTACAGGATGCTATTCCTCCCAATTCACCAATCCTTCCCCATATGACAAGACCCAACATATGTGAAGGACTGCTCATATCGATGAGTCATATTGACCACATCCTCATCCCACAATCCCACCACTCAAGAATCTCCAAATTTACAACAAAAAAGATCAATTTTTCTGATCACTGATTAGTTACAGTGCAGTTAGCGCCAACCCAATCCCACACACAGGTGTCGCCTTGGAGAAAGCTTCACCCAGAAAATATAAGATTGCCTGAGATATCTGACTGGGTTGAAAACAAGGCTACAAACCCAGAATTCACAGCCCCATTCACTTCAGATCCCATCGGAACATGGGAAAATTTCAAAAAAGATTTAATCAACAAAACTTGACATATTGCATCACGCAAGTACACCGCGGACACAGCCACAATCAAGCGTACCTTGGCAGAACTAGACCACCTGGAAATAAATACTCCAAGATCTGGCTATAGCCCTAATTGGGGATGCAAATGGGCAGAAATTTCAGCCTGACTTAACAATCTCATCTTTGAACACCAACACAGAATAAAAGTATTGAACAAAGGCAAATTCATAAAGGAAGGCAAAACCTGTTTGACATACTTTTTCTGTCAATTCCACTCCTACGGAAACCAGCCCACATGCACACAGGTCCGCAAGACCAATAGCACCGTGGCAACTGACCCTGAGGAGGTCAAGGCGGAAGTACACCGCTATTACACCAAATTATACCATGATACACCGACAGACCCACAAAAGATTAAAGAATCTATTCAAACTGCCAAGATACAAAGTACACCACCAAATTACAATATACTATCCCTTATTACATGGGAGGAGCTTTGGGAATCAATTCGTGGTGCACCACGTAGGAATTGCCCAGGGCCTGATGGGATACCCTATGAATTTTACAAAAAATATATTTAACAAATTGCCCCCCTCCTATTGGCGTCTATGAACCAGAGCTTATTGGAAACACGCCTATTACCAGGAGGCCATGAATCCTATGTTATAACCTTGTATAAAAAGGGTGACAAGTTGGACCTGGCCAACTGGCGCCCAATTGCACTCTCCACCACTGACACAAAAATTCCAACAAAAATTCTAGCAGCTAGATTAGGTGCAATTACATCTGACGCCCTATCACCCAACCAGTTTGGGTTTATACCAGGGCGTTCAATCTGGAACAACATACACCCTGTTGCAAACATTTGCCAATTCAAAGCAACTGGTGCCCTGGTCTTCTTGGATCAGGAAAAGGCGTATGACCGTGTTAGTTGGCCATACCTAAAAGAATGTCTACATGCCTTCAAACTCCCACTAAAATTCATAAAATGGGCGATGCTCCTAACATAATCTGCAATCATGGCTGTATGCGGCCCTGGATTCCTAACAAACAATATCAAACCACACAGAGGGCTCAAACAAGGGGATCCCCTCAGCCCAATGCTATACAATTACAGCTTTGACCCGCTCCTCCGAGTAACTGACTCACGTCTCATTGGGATAACCACACAAGGACAACCAACAGTCAAGATACTGGCCTTTGCAGATGACTGCGTAGCAGGTATAGCAAACAATGAAGATTCCCGACAGCTGGAACACACTCTAGAGGAATAAACCAAGGTGAGCAATGCATCGCTCAACAAAAGGAAGACAGAAATCATCCTCTTAGGCAAATACAAAAACAATTGGGCAACAACATCAGAACCTCACACCAACACTTGAAGAAAAAAACCCCAATTATTTTACCCTTTGCAACACCTCCCACCACCACTCCTGTCCAACACCTTGGAATCTGGCTAGAATCAGGGGGATATGCTAATGAGACAATGGAAAGTAACCTGTTACAACGGGTATCCAAACGCGTCGCCTCCCTCAAGGAAAGAACCCCAGGATTAACAGGACGAGTTACAGTTGCTAACTCGCTCATTCTCTCAATATTGTAGTACCAGGCCCATGCGATAGCCTTCTCACCTACCTTTATAACCTCAATTTGCGCGCTTATCCAGGGATGGCTGTGGCCTGGCTCTCACCCTCCTATATGGATGGAAACACTATTTGGCCCATGCTTAAACGGAGGCATGGAACTAATAGATTTTGAGAGCCATGCCAATAACATCCTAGGTACCTGGATAAAGGAAATTCTTGCTCCAGACCTCCCGCAAAAACATTGGTCCAGAGTAGCAAGGACTAACTTTGCACAGGCGCTCAAATTAACCAACCCACATAGTTCACCCAGACTACTTTCATACCTTGCCAAGCACCCTACTGCAACGGATCCGCATGGAACCTCCCCTCATTTCAAACATATCCTCCAAACTATCCGCTGTATGGGATGGACCATAGAGAACATGGGTACTATACAGGGAAGGGGACGACCCAGCCCCCAGTTCAAATTGAGAAATCCAGAAAACCACCCCAGAGGGATATGCTCGCAACAACCTCAAGCATAGCTAGGATAGAATACCTAGATATGCTGGACATTCCCTATGATTTAACCACACAGAAAGCAATGTGGAAAATGACACACCACCCACTCCTACAACCAAGGATAAGAGCAAACGCCTGGCGCTGTTTGAGAAGGACCTATAGGATGGCGGACCACTCCAACTCCCTCCACAAAACATGTGCAGTATGTGGAGGGGAGGGATTTCTATATCTCCGCCTAGAAAAATGCCCCCCAACCAAAGCTATATGGCAGGAAGTCGCACGCCTGCTCAAGATATAAAACGAACAGGAATTCTCGATATCAAAGAGTATCTTCGCGCTCCAGATCGAGTCACCAATCCCATCTACTCTCCACTCCCTAATAATACCCATTGCAATGTGGACAATACACACAATTGCATAAGATGCGTTCAAGGCACGGTCCCAACCATTCATGGGATTATTAACAGATTCAATGTCCACTTACTAGAGCACTTCCAAGCCTGGCTCTATGGATATATGAGACCAAGATAAAAAGCGCTCATAGAATCATGGTACCCACTCTGGTTCCTCCACACAAACCCTTTCCTTCACACCTACTCCATAGCAGGGGAAACCCCCTCGGAGTATTGCACCAACCCCCCATACCTAGCAGTCCCACTGGCAACAGGGGTAACTTGAGTACCCTGGGGTGCCCAATTTTTATATTTCTTAGTTATTCTCTTAGTTTCACAGATATTCGGTAATGTCTGTCCCCTGGTCAGCTTACCTCAGTTAAATAATCCAAGTATCATTTTAAAGGAGATTTGTTTTTACCCTAGATGATTGAAGCTAATGATAATAAAAATCTGTATACAATTAAAAATTCTCTAAAATCTTTATTTAAAAAAGGCCATTGCCTTCATATAGTTTCTTTTATTTGACAAAGTGTACAATGACCTATTCAGTTGCAATCTAATGCCAAAGCATTAATTGTAACGTGGGTATGACTGGAAATGTGGTATCTGGTGCCTAAACTACTTACAAGACGCCCTTGATGGCCCAGATTCTTTGGCACGGCAACCAACTGGCATACACTGCTGATGTGCAAAAATTGGCTAGTTAAATGAGATAGGAGGCCAAACAGAAGGGCGTGCATTGTTGGGCACTGGAGGGGGCGGTGTTATGGGTGCATGCAGCCCCACTGAAGACAGGATGGTAGGTGGGAGTGCAGTGGACACCTTGGTGAAATGTAGACTTTAGATATGGTACTTAAGGGCAGTAAAAAGATCTTAAACAATGTAATGGGCCAAAGCCTAATACATTGTCCAAAGCTGCTTGGTATTAACATAGCCAAGAAAAACAAATTAACAAAATTAAATAAAGCACAGTTCATGAAAGTCTAGAAAACAGACCACTATTTGGCCTAAATAAAAATAATATAATTCTAAAATGGGATTCCTTTAGATTTGAGTGAGGCTTATATACCATACAATTCTGAAATGGGATGCATGAGAGTGGGAACCAGGACTAAGATCAGCAGAAATTCTGACTGCGCTATCATACCAAAAAGTTATTGATATGGTAACCAGTTGGGATTAACTAATTTTGCTAGAATTATGAAATGGCAGGAGTTCCACTGAGCTCCAAAAAGGTGCTATGAATGCAGATCACTGAAGGAAGACCGCTCATCCACTCTGGGTGTGACAGTAACCTGTGGATGGACCAGAATGCCATGGGCTCAGCTGTAAGGAGAGTGTCTGTAACTCTCCTATTTCCAGCGTGGAGGTGCTCAGTGCATAGAGCCAACGCGTGGAAACTAGCCGCTAGTACTAAAGCTACTAGCGCCCAGCAGAGGGTGCTGGAGAAATAATAACTAAAACCAAAAACTGCAATCAGGAAACACCCAAAAATGATGGGGTGCACAAGAAGAGGAGAGGTAAACGGACCAGGTTGGAGGGGACCTGGGCGAACCAATGGTGCACTTGGGGAAAATCAGATTGTGTTTAAAATGGCAAATTGAACGGAGCATGAGACCTCCTCAAAGGGGTCCATGCACATAAACTTTGGTAATAAAATTTTAAAAAAAACGGGAAAAATGGGATAATTTTTATTCAGTAAGTTGACCAACAAAGAATGTTGGTTGGGGAAAACGTATTTATGCTCAGATGGGGAAATCGGGGTTATGCCGCAGTGGGCCCAAGCAGCGACTCACCAAAAGGGCAATCCTACCATCTGAGTTAGTGGAATAGGCCAAAACTGACTTCACTTGAGTGATCGACTGAAGTTGGATTTGACCCAAGTGCATTATTTTGTAGGTGGAACAGGTTTTGAACCCCGTTCCTTGACTAACCAAACTGAACCATCCGCCTTTATTTGGTAGATAGTCTGTTTTAACACTTGGCCATCGTCAAGGGCTGGGCACTTGGCACCCCACTAGGACCAATCTGGGCATATTTTGCCCTTACCCAACGCTGGTCTAGGGTGTGCTTCAGGTCTGGGAGGCCCTGCAGCTTCACCTTTTGGGCCTCCTGGCGCCCAGCCTTATCTTTGGGGTTGATCCCCACTATTATGTCATGGGTACATGACATCAGCTGACCTTGAGACTTAATAAGGGGACATATTAAGGGTTAAGTGATGGTAACTTGTTTAGCTACATACCAAAGGTTCCCATAACAAGCCAGATGGCTTTAATGGGGAAAATTGGTTTTATTGGAGCAACCCTCATGGGTGTGAAAGAGGGAGAGTGATGACTCCTCTAGGTTCTGTGGCTATTTGGTTATTGCATATAACTGGATTGAAAGTATAATAAAGCTTAGGTTAGACGGATTTTTCCAAAGCTTGGCGGATCAACAAGGTAAAAGCTGGTCACAGGGGTGCACAATGTGTGCAATGATTAAGCAATTGAGTTCAGGATCGCACAACTTTATAAGTATAAATACTGTGGGTAAGTCACTTGACTAATGTATCAGAACATCCACTTCATGATTACAGATGGCATTCTGCAGATGACAGCATTAACCGCTAAATTGACTTAAGAGCTTGACAAAATGGGGTGAAAGGTAGATTTCAAAAATTAAAGAAAGAAGAAGGTAAGTTTATATAAAAGAACTTATAAGAAAGAATAAATTGGTAACATACCATTAGGAGGGCTGTTGCCTTTATATTAGGAAGGGGGATAAAAGGAAGGAAGCTCAGGAACTGGCCTGTTCTTGGGATCTTTTCGAAAATATAATTATCTAGGATGGAAAGAGGGAGTAATTTGGGGGAGAATTGTTGACATTTTTTGATCACGTCATCAAAATTTTGATACCTCAAGTGCAAAAGTCTTCATTACAGCCATTAGGTTTGACATGACGCTACACCCCTTCAAATCAAAGAAAGGTAAAGCCCCAAGCACTACTTCTTAAGAAGATAGCAGACTTGGGGAACACCTTTGACAAGTGATAGGTGGCCACCATCCTCCTAGACTAAGTCCATCCCAAACATGGATTGTAGGGTATCTCAATCCCTTCTTTGTCACCAAATCCGCCGAGGCATATTTGGATAAAATAGAGAACGTATGACATGAAACTCATATGAAAATTAGAAGATTACAAACAAATCCCAGATGGGGCAAAATCACTATTCTTAATTGAGGAAAATCCTCAAGCGTCCAGATAATTGTTCTGTGGATGTGACATTTTAGAATTTCTTTTGAAAATAAAACAACCTCAGAGGAGGTTGGCACAAAAATGTTGGCACCCACAAATCTCAGGGAAAACTACAAGTCAAAGTCCAAGAAAGCCATTTGTAACGCACTGGCTCCTTCCAGTGAGCCACAAATGAATTGGGAAACAGGGCCCAAGTCAATCGCCAAAGGGCAGACAAGGTCCCTGAGACCATTCTCCTAGTGCGTGTGCTAAAGGAGCCATGGATAAACGCCCCTTGGAGGCCAGCTGTGAGTATGCTTACCCCAGCAACATGCTCTGACTTCAAGCCAAGGTGTATAGGGAGGCGATAGCCTTCCAAATCTCGCTCTCAAAGTCCAACTCCTGTTTGTATAGGCCAAACATGGCCGATGTTAGACTAAATAATCAACATAAGCCTCGAGAGACAGTAATAAAATTAGATAAGGCTTAGGAACGGCTTTATTTGATATATTTAGGCAAGTTGATAGAAAACGGAAAAAGAGAACCTCACATTCTCAAGTACTATCTCTTATAGCTCTCTACTGCAAGCATAGATCAAGCTCATTCGCCATGCCTGACGTTATGTCTTTTGAAACATGCCATAAGCAAACCCTAATTGTTTTAGGCTGGATTGAATTCCGTAGTGGCTGAACCACCATACCTAAGAATCATTCCAATTCTGATTTGAATCCACCTTTAACCTAGTTACAAGCCACTTCAAACCATTTGGTTTGACCCCAGGCCTGATGAAACATCTAACCGTCGTCCTTCCCCAGTCTTAGTCTCAACCTGAGGTCTGGCCAAGAATAATGCTTTCTCACTCCCTCTATCTTCCACACCAGCCTGTCCTGCCTTATCAAAGATCAGGGCAATGTGATGTTGAGGATAAACTTCAACCATCATACCATCCGCCATTTCCAATTCTGACAACTTCAGAGAACAACATAATACTAAGGAATGAAACTATAAAAGATTTTGGTGTCCTTGGGAATATTTGGTTGCCACCTAATTTTATAGAAGTTCTCAAGACACCCCCCACCTCATCATATCAGTATAAAAGCCCTGCACTTTGCTTATAATAGAGTACTGGGTTATTTTGAAATTTTATAATAAATCATTAATTTTAGACAAAAGGATCTTTAAAATTTTTAATTAAGTTATAAAAGATTCTGCCCTTCTCAACAAGACTGGTGCAACTTATGGGGCTCCAATTTTTGATCTTGATTATGGAAGTGGACATTTCCTTAGTCTTCTCAGTGTTAGCGTCCTTCAGTGAAAGAATTGAGGAACCCACATTCAAGACTTATCACACCAACTACTCGCTCAAAGGTACATGCATGCATATTCCCGCCCCAAAAAGAGCATCCAGATTTTCAATTTGATCTGCAATACACAAGACCTAATTTTAGAAATGGCGCGGAAGATTGGGACATCAAGGAAGATATTAGCAGAAATGAATCAAAGATATGGCAATCACACCCAGTTATCAGGTGCGCGCCCATGCCAACCCAAATCTTGAGCCCAACCCAATAAGGATGGTCAATAAAGCTGCCTCCAACTAGACCAAACAGCTTCCCCTTTGTTATGAGAGGCTTGGGTGAGATTACTACCAATTCTCAGCTTAGTGGTTAGAATGGGGTTTATAGTAAAAGATCAATTATTATTTCATCTGTTCTCACATAGATCTTATTTGCATATAAACAGAATGGCAAAGTCGTGCAGACTATGAATGTCATTGTGGTTATTGGAGTACCCTTAATGGAAGTCAAGACTTTCCTTATCATGGAGGATGTTTGATATTGTGTTATGAATCAATTATATCTATATTAATAATTTAAATTTTCCGCGGATTTATTTGGACTGGTGAACCATCAAGACCAGTTTTGAGAACCTGTTACATCTAGAAATTGATCAAACCAACATTGGGGGTGGATGGAATAATCTGGGGTTTTGATATGCAATAAATAGCACTAAGCATGACCATATCCAACTTATCTGAATGTTTGGAATTATGTGATGTTTTGGGCGGAAGTGGGAAGTTTCTGGCATATTTGGAATGACCAGGCTTCAATTAGATGAGCCTTAGGTTACTGCGGAGGCCCCTAGACTAGATGACCTGCCTGAAAAACACTTCTGTCAATTCCAGAAAGGTGGAAGAGAAAATGGGCATAGAGGGAGAATCTTGAAGTGCAAAGCATTACCCACCGCCCATCAACCATATTTGCTAAGACATTGAGGTGCAAGAGGTAACAGCTAAACCTTGGTTTTTTTATCTTCTTGAAGGGAAATTGCTCACAACCCAAGCATAGTGGCTGGATATCAAGACTTACTTTGTCCTTCATTTTAGGAATAGGATACATTTCGTCTGCTGGGACGTGTGAGGGCGCAATTCTTGTGCCTCTCAAGGAGCCTTAGGGCAGGAAGGGCCACCACTTTTTTCAGGGGATGGAGAGCATCGGGGTGAGATACAAGGAAGACTTCCACTGTGCTTTGAAGTTGACGCATTCCTTAGCGCTTATCAAGCTGTTTTCATAAGAGGGATAACCTTTCCAGGCTACCAGATAATGGATTGAGCAGCGCTATTTCCTTGAGGCCAAAGTCACTTCTACCTCTGCCTCCCAGGAATTTTCTAACATGATGGGATTATATGTAAGCATGGTGCCTTTGGGAGGGGAAATGGGACACATGGAATACATTGTGTTTTTTTCAGGAGGAGGGGAGCTTGATTTTGAAGGTGCCGTTTCCTAAGTCCTTAAGCTTTTATTTAAGGCTATAGTGCTTAAACGCTAACTTCCTTGAAGGGAATTTTATTTAAGTGACATATGTCCAACATGACAAGGAAACCTTCCTTAGCTCATTCCCAAGTGACATTTACTATCCTCAAACTATCTAGAATCTTATTCTGCTTTTTTCAAGTGCTATTGTAAAATAATTTAATTTTTGTCAAAGTGGTTCAGGAATTGTTCAACTGCTGTAATGGTGGAAATGAAGTGGGTACCAGGCTGAAAAGTGTGGCTGTATACTGCTTTTTTTTTGGAGGTGAAGCTAAAGTAGGCTTGAGGGGCCTTGTTATATGTAAACTACGCCAAGGAAAGATCTAATGCCTATGTGTCATGACTTGCTGTGACATAGAATTGGTGGTATCTTCAGGGCTTGGTTCATCCTCTCAGTTTGACCATCTGATTTAGAGTGATAATCAATTGACCTATAAGGTTTAATATGGAGGAGTTAGATATGGAGCTCCATAATCCAATGGTAAATTGAGGTCCACAGTCACTTAAAATCTCCCTGTGGAGACTAAAAATTTAAATTACATATGTCATGAACTAAGAAAACTACTTTTTCAGAAGTTACGTTGTGTTGTAAGTAATAAATAGTAAAACCTTGGTAAATCAATCAAAAACTACCATGATCATATCATACTCCTTGAAAGAAGAGATTTCTATGAGAAAATCAACAGACACTGAGGTCCAGGTGCCCTCATCCTGTTGCAATTGATGTAAGAGACCTTTATTCCAAAATATATCTGACTCAGAGCGAGCACACACTACACAATGGGAGATCCACAATGGGATCTCCTTAAAAGATCCTGGCCAATTGTATGTTCTACTAACCAATTCCCTGCACTTCTTAGACCCAGGGTGGTCCACAGTTGGAGGATCATGATGATCTTAAATCACCTGGTTGTGGTGGGTTGTTGAACCCAAACTCTATTCATAACTAAAAATTATTTTATCCTTGACGGCTTATAAGTACGTTTTGAAACTTGGTTTCCAGGTCTTTATATAACCCAATACCCTCCAAGGAATCATCTGAATGGCAAGAAACAGGTTAGGAAGGGGCGCAATAGAAAGCAGGATGACAAAAAAAATTAAAATTGGTCCAGCGTTAGGATCCTTGAGGAGAGAATGTCAGTAGTGAGAAGGGAAGAGCATCTATGCTATGATTCATTGAAAAACTCTAAATTAGCATGTCGATCAAGACATTAAATGTTTCTTTACAAACTTTTAATTGTAATTAAAGTTGCATAAGTCACAGTATGTGCAGTCTGGTGGTGAACAAGTTTCTATTGTTTCTGTAGTACATAAGATACTGATAGTCAGCACGCATTATGATATCAAGCTATTCCCTTCGAAGGAATTGACGCCAATGAGTCAGTGCTAGGGCACAGACACCATCTTCTTATCATGTATAGCCCAGGCTTGCTCAGAGACAAAAAATTATGGGAAAGTAAGCAACCATATGCTCAACCTCATCGTGATCCTTGATAATTACTGCATTCACAGCAACTAAAGATGCATCACAAGCACAATAAAGGGCCTGGACGTATTTATGTGAATAAAAATGACGCTGAAATAAGGAACTATTTGATGGACTCAAGCGCTTTTAAATTTAGATGGTCACTTGAAGAGGATATTCTTGCTAGTCAGTGAATGAAGGGGTGTTGCCAATTAAGCAAGAGAGGTTAAGAGAACTTCTTGAGGAAATTATTGTCCTGAGAAAGCTTCAGAGTTATTTCTAGGTATCTAGGGTAGTCCATTACTAGATATCCTCCAGTTTACAAGGGTGAATCGCATAGCCATCTTTAAGAACTAGTTCATCAAGAAGGTCATTTACTGTTGGGACCATCTAGTACTAAAAAGAAGGTCATTTACTTATAAAAGAACTCACATTTAGAGGGTTTTACAAAGAGCCCACCCTGTGGAGGGCAGCAATTACTGCTTCCAGGTCTTTTGAATGTTGTTCAGGGGTAGCAAATGGGTCAGAATGTCATCAATATAGGCGGCAGCACATGAGAAAAAAATCGAATAGGGTATCATCAATAAGATCCTGAAAGGTAACCAGTGCTTTTTCTAACCCAAAAGGGATCATCCTAAACTGGAAGATCTCTCTTGTTGGACATTTACCTTTGCAGCCTGAAAATAAGAATGCTGTAGGTCGAGTTCCACCAAAAAAGGGAAATGTCAGCCATTTGCGATTTTCAAACTTCATTAAGAGTTTGTTTATTAAAAATAAAAGTGAGAAAGTTGAGGAAATCTGCCAAAAGTCCCTGACCAATTCTTATTGGAACCCCGTTAATCAGGGAAGCACCAGTTCAAAACCTGTACGGGCACTAGCAGTAAGATATGCTGGTTGGATTACTCTGACCTCACCATGGACCTCAGGGTTACCATTGGAGGGCACTCCCTCCATCACCCCAAAGTCCTTTAATGCACCTACATGGGGACACCCTTTTATAGGCTTGGCGGGGGTCCCCCAATGTGCAAGAAATTTTTTGGGCGGTTATTGGCTCAAGTACATAAAAACTTTACCTCATGAGTACATTATAGCCAATCAAAATTCATCTTCTTTCATTCCGCTACCTTGAAGCAAGTTCCCGAGTTGTTATACACTCTTCCTGCATATTTCCTAATTTGAACTAGGTTCAGCTATTTTAACAAATTCCTGAAACCCCCTTGACCCTCAAAATTACTTAAAATACTAGATAGTCAGAGGTTGAGGATCATCATTTTCCCTTTATTGCACGCTTAATAAAATCATAAAAATCCAATTTTTACTAGCACTTTTTTATTTATATCTTTATTTTATTAAAAATACTTGTGGAAACCAGCTGGCAGAACGCACCAGTGAGCATAATTAAGCTGGTTTCCCACACCTCTCTTTGTACATATGGCTTTAAACCACTTATGCCTTCCCTGATCCTCACTTGATTTAATGCGTTCACCAGGTAAAGCTTAAAGAACACTCAAGTCTTTAAATTTTTTTTGAGCAATCGATTTTTCAGGGGCAAGGGGTAGGTATCTTAAACTGTTATGTTATTTACATGCCCATAATCAATGCAGGGCCGCAGGGATCCATATGTCTTCTTAGAAAAGACCACACATGACGCAATGTGAAAGGACATATTGTCAAATAACCCCTTTTATACCATGCCATCCAGCCAAGTCCCCAAAGCACTATCCTCCTCCTTAATGTATGTGTATAAGAAGCAGTTTATCTTGACAAGATGCACTGTCAAATGAAAATCCAGGTCACACTCAGAGGGTGTGAGAGCTTTTTAGCCAATCTCATGTCAAAGGCATCTTTTTATGGGGCTAAGAATGAAGGAAAACCTGGTGGAATGTCTGTGGAGAGAGTATTGGAAGGTAGGACTGATACTATGAAAGATTTTAGGCGGGAGTGTATAATTTAAGGGGAATGTCATTAATCCTGATATTAGTAAAGGGGAGGATATTGGAGTCCAAAAAAAATGTTCACCCGCTGGAAAAGTTTCTAACCCACACCAATAATTACAGGGTTTAGTAAATCAAGCATTGAAGAGAAGTGGACGCAGAAGAGAAAGTTATGAACAAAGGATTACATTGGATGCTTCACAATGAGACATTTCATGGATTTAGAAGAAGTACCCAATTTTGAAGACCACGTCTATGTAAAAACATAAATCTTGTAAAATCCTTAAGTTCATAAAATTGCCAGCTGCCCCAGTGTTCAGGCGAGATTCTACAATATCTCGTGTGCCCTGAATGGAAGTTATTGGGAAACGTGAAATATACTCAAATTTCATTGTTGAAAACTGATAGTGAGAGTGCAGCAGGAGTGGAAGAAAAGCTGGTATGAGGAGTTGGCTTTTAGTAACTGGAAGGCTTTGCTTCCTGTTTTAACAGGGAACATCTGCTAGTCCTACTTTATTAGAAGAACAAGTAGAGTTCTTAAGTAAAATTAGATTTTTTCCATTAAGGGAGAAAAAATTAGAATTCAAAACATGGTAGGGGATTATGGTAACTAGAGAGATGAATGCCTCACCAATTCAAAAGGGAATGGCGGAGAGCGCCAGAATTGATGGCCTGTTTAATATGAAATGTTTTAAACTAACTGAAAGAATACTGGCCATATAAATGAGCGTACTAGCGCCCAGTAATTGCCCCAGCATGCAAAAGGCTCAGCTGACCTAGTGACTTTTAGGTGGAGTACTAGAAGGTTAACATGATTAGTAGTCTGTTCAATAACATACTAAAGGCCCTATTAAAAGCTAGGTGGCTGTGATGGGGGAACCACGGGTCTTAGTAGGGTCAACCCTCATGGACAGGAGAGGCAGGGAGAGAGACAACCCCTATTATATAAGTAGATGTTTGTTATTGTATAATAATAGATTTAGGTAGTAATGGAATATATAATGGGTGGATTGCACCAAATTAATGGCGGATAAGAAGGGTGTTTTAAAGTTAATGGAATTCATGGCGTGCATGGCAGGTTGGAAGACAGTTTTTTTATTTTTTATTTATTTGAGGATGGCTGATCAGGGGACTGACACATCCAATATGTAGGGAAAAGGAAAGTAAAAGAGGGGAGAGCGCACTAAACAATAGAACCTGAAAGACAAGACATGGTACACTTGGATGTGGCTAGGGGCCAGGGTTGGTGGATGACTATGACCTTAAGTGACATGACAGCTCAAGGGCTAGTAGGGTGTACCGCCTATAGAGATTGTGAGGTTTTCAGTGTTACAACGAAGGAACCAGATTGGTAGCCAGTTACCCATCTATCTCTTCCATTTGTGTTATAGTGATTCAAATATCCAGGCTTGGAAATGGTCAGCCAAATGGCTTTGGAACCTGACGATAGCTTGGTTGATGTTGTGGAAGATCCCGTTGAAAGCATCAAGGGTAATTGTGTGAATGGACCATATTGCAATACTCACAATTAGAGCCCTTAGCGTCTGGGGGATAGGTGAGATCATGTTGAGTGCCAGGATATTGCGGGATAGTCGGAATTCAGCTGATGGTGATTGCTGAAATAAGTACATCACATTGGCCCAGATATTCTTGGACGGCGGCCACTCTTCCAGGCGGTGGGCTAGTGTGTTGGGTCTGCCACAGATGGCGCATGATTGGAACATTGAGAAGGTGCGGTCAGCTGTCCTAAACGTATGGCGCATGTAGCGCCACACTGTGAAGCTCACTTGTGGAAATAGGAGGGGACAAGTGATGAGGTCTCACACCTTTTTTTGGGTGCGCAAGTCATATGGGACGTCTTGGTAATCTAGATAGTCAATCTGGGATAAAGGAAATGGTGGTAGTGGGGCAGATGCGTTGGTCACAGTTTGTTCTCTGTGGAGTCGCATATAACCTATTAGAGGGTTAGTATCTTCAGTTTGCTGTGCATAGGAGAACTCCAAACCCCTTGTCTTAGGGTGTACAGGACGCGTTTGAAGTAGCGGTTGGTGTTGTGAGGTCCTGTGGCTGTTGGATTTGTTGTTAGGTACTTCATCAGTGTTGCAGGGTTGGAGGGGCACATCAGATGTAGTTCACTTGCGAAGTTAGTTTTTGCTGCCTTAGCCCAGTGGGGAGATGGTGGGTTGGGTGACGTTGTCTGAGCTATCCATGTGCCAAGGATTTGCGTTGCTTGTTAAGTGAAGTTGAGCAGCCCCATCCCGCCTTCCTTCCGTGGGCCATACATGGTCTCCAGCCTGACTGGTGCGCGGTATCCAGACCACAGCCAGTTCTGTAGGAGCTTGTAGACCGCGTTGGTAAAGTTGGCGGAGAAGGGAACTGCGTGAGCAGCAAACCATAACTTTGACAAGATCAGGGAGTTGGCTAACATAACCCTTCCAACTAAACTAGCTTTACTCCTCCGCATACTTGTCATTCTTTTTGTGATGTTGTCCAATATTTTGGTTTCAATGGTATCAAGTGCATATTTACCAGTCTCAAGCCATATTCCCAGATGACAGACTGGGTTGGTGGCGGGGTGGGGTGTGAAGGGGAAACACAGTGGTTTTATTGGCTTAGATCTTTGTCTTGTGGTATGATGTGCGGATGGTTGGTTTGGTCGGTGGTGGGAGGTGAGGTCCAATTTGAACTGAATTTTCCCATTACAATTACCTCTGTTTACTGTTTGTCCAGCATGGCGTTACTCACTGACTCATACTGGTGAATAATGCGATCAATTGCTCTGGAATCCCTATTGCCTGAGACTCTGACTACACAGTCATCAGCAAAGGCAAGCATTTTAGTTGGTAGTTGTCCCACCAACCTGATTCCAGAGAGCTTTGAGTTTACTATGCGGAGGAGAAGGTCAAGGCTGAAATTGTATAATAGGGGGTTAAGCAGGTCGCCTTGTTTGAGGCCCCTTTGCGGGGTGATAGTGTCAGTTAGGAAACCTGGGCCTCTGATTGCAAACCTGGCTGAGCGCGTTAGGTGAAGCGTCCAGTTTATAAAACGGGGTGGTAGGTTAAAAGCCTTTAGACATTGTTCCAAGTAGTCCCAGTGCACTTGGTCATATGCTTTCTTTTAATCCAGGAAAGCAAGGGTGCCTGTGGGGTTATCTTGGCAGATGTTGGCTATGGTGTGAATTTTATCCCAAATTAAGCGATTGGGGATAAAGCCAAGCTGATGGGAGGAGAGGGCTGTCTGTGCAATGAAACCCAGACGCTTAGCTAAAATTTTTGTTAGTACTTTAGTATCAGTATTGGTGAGAGCAATTTGACACTAGTTGTTTAGGTCTGCCTGGTCTCCTTTTTTAAGAGTGTGACCACATATGCATCTTGGCCTCCAGGGAGAAGGGCTGTGTCCTCCAGGCGCTTGTTCACAGTTGTCAGTAGTACTGGTGCAATTTAATCAAAGTACTTTTTGTAAAATTCATATGGAAGGCCATCAGGCCTAGGGCACTTGTGGCACGGAATTGATTTTATTACCTCCCATAGTTCATCTCTAGTGATGGGTTTGACAAGGTCTGGTTGATCAGCTATATTGTCAATATTAGCTGACGATAAAAGCTTTCCAAATTCGTTAGGTGCCATGAAATCCGCCTTATACAGGTCGGTGTAAAATTGGTGTAATTTGGCCAATATTTTGGATGGTTTGGACGCCAGTGTGTCATCTGCTAGATGGACCTGTGTGCAAGTTGCTGAAATTGAGATTAGTCTAAAACAGCGGAATAATTGGGCTATGTGAGTTTCGCCAGATAGAATGTAATTTGACTTGTAACATACTTCAATGTAGCGCTGGTGTTTTCTAAAGAGAGAGTTGAGCTGTGCAGACAGTTGGAACCACATGCATCCCCATTGAGGACTGTATCCCTCACGAGGTGTGTTGTTTTCTAAGTGCTGGAGCTGTCTGATAGCCTTGTTGATTGTTGCAGACATCACAGCCAGCTTTCTGGAGTTCAAGTGACAGGCTTTCTTGGTTACTCTAGCCTTGAAAATTTCCCACTCAGCAATAGGTTCCCATTGGGTGGTCATTTTTTTGTCTGTTGTTAGCACCATCTCAATCCAAAGTTCAAGCTCTGGAAGATGGATGGTGCTTGGGTGAACTTTGTGCCAGGTTGGTGGCTTTTGGTATTTTGCCGCAGATGATAACGTTATTGAAACCATTTGGTGGTTGGAGAAAGGGATATTTTGCTGTAAAATTTGATACACGGTGATGGAAGTATACAGGGGAGAGCATCAGGTCAATCTGAGTTATTGAGACCAGCTGGTTATTGTTGTAGTGGGGCCTCTTCATGTTGGCCAATGTGGTGGCCTGTTTGAGGATAGTGTCATGCAGGCCCAGTGTTGCCCTTAGTATGCATAATTCTGTGTGGCTGCAGGGTATAGCCCTAGACTTGGGCCAGCAGTCAGTAATGGTGTTAAGCCAGCAGTTGAAATCTCCCGCGAAAAACGTTGCCTCAGGGAAAGGGATTGAGAGGATATCAGAGAAAATTTTTTGGCAGTCATTCAGATCATTTGGGGCATACACACACGCCATGGAGAACGTTTCTCTGTTCCACTCGAAATCCATTAGAAGCAGTCATCCCTCCAGGTGGGAGGATGTGCTTTGGATATTTACTAGAGGATTATGGTTAGATTGAATTACCACCCCACGGTGGTACATACAAAAGGATTTAGCCAGAAGGAGCATGGTCAACCATGACTCCTCCTCCTCCCCGTTGGACAGTGGGGTTCTTGGATGGCCAAGATGTCCACGGGGATATTGCGCAGGAAAGCCATTTTTTTGGCCCAGGACATGGGGTCCTTGGCTCCCACAATGTTGAGCGTCCCTATGGTGATTGCGGTAATCTGCACATCAGGAACGTTGGGGCAACCCACTGGGGTCACCCCATTCCCTAGCAGCATGGGTTATACTATAAGTTTGGGGCTGATCAGCCAGATTGGTTCCAGCATGTTAATCAGCGGTCATAGTATTGGTTTTGTTTGGTTTCTTCTTGCTCAGATTACTACATGGAGTTCAGCTCTAGCATTGGTTGTATTGTGTCCCATCAGCGTAAAGTTTCCACTGCTTACCTGTGGGCTAGATGTGCAGAAACTAGGTGTTGGGGTAATTGGGTTTTGTGCAGGAGCGTTGTCACATTATGATTGGCTGGGATGATCTTTCATATCATACTCATGAACCATATTGTTACTGATTACATGTGATTGGCTAGGAGGATCCACAGTGGTGAATGGTGGTTCTTCTTCAGTGTAGTTGCAGGTGTTTGATTGGTTGTGTTTAAATTCATTGCTTTGATTTTGTTGGGTTTTATGTGGGGGATCTGAATGGTTATTCCGCTGCGCAGCTAAGGCATCTGACTGAATCTGGTCTGAGAAAATCGTGGTGCAAGCTTAGGTCTCAGTGGAACTCATGTCCTTCTTGCAGGCAGCCTGTGCGTGACAACAATACTTGCACAAAATGGGTTTGAATAAAGTGATTTCAGTTCTTTCACACCAATGGAAGGTGTAAGTGGCGTCCTTCATTTTTCCAAAGGTTGGGATTGGTTCATCCATATTGTCCTCACAAAATTCCGTTGCTTCAATCCCGTATTTGACAAGGCATGCATGGTCTTTGTGGCCTAGAGCTGAGCAGAAGCCGCAGATAGGTGGGGTGTGTTTTGGTGTGATGCAGATGGGGCGAGATAAGCTGCCATTGGGGGAGTTTGATGGTCACCATGCGTGTAATGAGGATGATATACTCTACCATGTCCTGGTCAGGTTCAACAATGGCTAATGCCTTCCCTGTACACAGGTGAGGCAGGAGGGGTAATTTTTTGAATTCAAATTGTTTGATTTTGCCATAACTTTTGAGGCCTGCACAGAGCTCATCCTCGAGGATTTTATGGTGAACAGTGCTTGGGAGTCAGTCAAATACAATGAATAGGTCGTTTGCCTCATTCCATCATGTTCACACCATGTGGATAATGCAATCTTCATTGTTAGTTTTAATGGAAAATTTGGTTTTTGCTGTATCCACCGCTTCCTCCACGGTCATGAACCTGACATCCACCCATCCTCTATGTCAATTTCTAAAATTTACCAAAACGGTGTTCAGGAAAGTCATGGAGAAGGCCTCCCCCTTTTTTCCCATGACTTAGGGGAAGTATTACTAACCATAATTCTGAGGCTGTTCTCGAGGGAGGACAAGAATTTGGGAGTGTTTGATCTTTGTGAAAGCGCCCATTTTTTTCAGAAATTGCAAAACCCCAGGTGCGGTGCTATGCTCACCCTTTTTTGGGGGAGGTTGTCCCAACGTAATGCTGGGGCATTTTTCTCCAATGGGTTGGGTGGGCTTAGGGCCCTTTGCGCTGGCCACTTCCACCCAACTGGTGTTGGTGCATACAAATCTGCTCATTTTCCTGGTTGATTGTCAAAACCGGATAATTTGAGTAGAATTGTGTTACTAATAGTGATAGTAACAGGAAAGAAAAAAGGACTTGAAAGACATTCTTGGGATGCCAAAGTATATATACTATGCTATAACTCAAATAAATACTGGGTTGGCAGATTACAATGTTTTCTCTATAAACACTTGAACTGAATTAAATATTTTAGAGTGTATCACCAGATACTATTACAAAGAAGACAAAATTTGGAGGGCAGAATCCATAATAACAACACAGAGTGTATTGGTTTATTGAAGTAAGGGTGAAATAGATAAAGAAATAAACTGGCAACCAAACTAAGGAGGGTGGTTGCCTATATAGTGATGGAAAATTAGGATGGAGCTTGAAAATTGTTCTGCAGCTAAGGCTCTGTGAAGGAACCCCAATTGAGAAGGTTAAGGTTAGTAAGATGAGGTGGGAGAATCTCCATAAAGTAAATATCTCGCAATAATAAATTTTGATAGTGTGAACTCTGGACCAGAGAGGGGTCCATGGGGACACTTCCAATCTATAATAGATACATCTGGACTGGTCAGCTGTTACCACCAGTTTAATGAGAAATGTTTCATTGAGATAATTACGTAATTGAACATTGGATTAATTAGAGCTATACACAAGTTTGATCCACAAATTTGGACTTCTAACATCAACCCAATTTGGCTTAACAGGCGAACTAGGTCTTTTATGGGGTTTGGGTTGGGTGATTTCTTTTATTTTTTCAAAGACCTGGCCTCCCTTGGGGTGAGTCAGAAGGTCCTGATGGAGACTCTTAGACTGAACCTTCTCTCTGCACATTCTTTCATTTATTTTTACTAAATCAGAAGAGGAAATATGGGGCAGAGAAAGATAAGCTTTGGGAGACAAGGCAGTAACTCATCGCTCATCCACCATGTGAGCTAGTCACTGATAAAAGGAAAGAGGCTCTACTGGGGGCTTGACCCCTTTTTTTCCTGTTAGGGACTGATCCCTATCTATCTGAAGAGGTTCTTTACTGGGACTTACAATCTGGTGCTATTGTTTTATCCTAGTAACCAGTCCTAGTAAGGCTTCCATTTTTGAGATAATTTATGGTGCTAATATCAAGAAGCACAAAAGTTAATACTTGCTCAAGTCAATGACATTTGCAAGTACCTTATTTATAAAATTATGATAATTAAGTTTCACTTAGGTCCCAACAAATAGTTTACCAATTCTATGTTAAGAAGGTGAAGGGACTCAATGAAAAAATTCACCAAATGGAGATTTGGAATAGAAAGCGTAACTTTAAAAGAAAACAGATTGTGAATATTTAAGTGTTATTTCTAACATTATAGTTCCCATAAGGAAAATGGAACAATATATTATTTCAAGGAGTTTATCTTAGTGGAGGATTTTCATTGGGTATCACATCTGGATTCATTATTACATTTGTAAACTAAATTTTGTGCGCAATTTGTGCTCTGAATGGACCATATGAATGATACTTTGTATTATTTGAATCAATCTTTGGGCAGGTTCTTTAATTTACCCTTTTAAGGGTATTGTTTATTTTTCAGCCTCTCAAGTTATCTGATGACGATGTTGTTTCACATCCTGAGGTTTTGTTAACTTGGCCAATTGTTACTTTACCTGGATATGTGAGCCTTAAGTCAGTTATAAAAAGTTTTCAGTATCAATTTGAGCATCTCTACTATTTGATTCATCATTTAATATAATTAGTTATTTGCTAAAGTCCATAAAGTAGGTTTGCTTTTTGATTCATTAATGAGATTGCTTTATCAGAATTCTAGAAGTATGTCTAATACCCTGGTATCCAACATCACCCCCTTCAAAATTATTAGGGGGAGTATCTGCTTAAAAATCTGTTACATATTTGGTTGTTTGTGATTCCTTTCTAGACTTAGTTGAGTATTTGTCTACAAGCTTACAGGTAAGACTTATGGTCCTTCTCAGATGTAATTTATTTTTTCTCCACGCAGAACTATGCAGTTGTGGTAGTATAAGACTAAAGAAGAATTCTTAAAACTAAAATAGGTTAGCAGATTGCATCTACTGACTGTCCATCTCTTTAACAATTTTGACAGATTTGTCATTGCATCAGACTGCTTTTATATAGCTATTTGCTAATCTTCTTAACATTTTTTTCATGCTCTTTGGTGTTATAACTGGTAATTTCATGTACTAATAGGTCCAGTATATCAGGTTCTCTTCCATATAAAGCCTTAAAAAGGGAAATTTTGATAATACAATTACAGCTTATCTGGTAAGACATTAGTTCTATTAGGAAGTACTTATTTTAAATTAAAAGAATATAAGTAGCCATTTTTCTCAAGATTTGACTAGAGTCTATTTTCTCTCTCAACGATCCCATTAATTGATGGGTTGTAAGGCGCTGAGATAGCTGTTGGTCCCCCATGCTGGTTGCTAGGATCTTCACAACTCTTAAGGTAAAGTTTCTTTTGAAGTCTCATAACAAAACTTGATGACAACCATACAAAGTAGATATATATTGACATAAGAAGTTGGCGGTGGCCTTGTCATTTTGCTTAAGAACGCACACCGCCTGGGTATGTGCCAGGTGGATGGCAAGATCCATGGGCAGAATAAACTGACCCATGGACTTATTGGGACTGGACAAACCAGTCTGAGCGCGCTTTCCCACTGGACAGAAAATGTTAGGCGGGGTTTCGCTGCTGCCCCACACTGGAGCAGATGGTGGAAAATCTGACGTCATTAGGGATTGAATGGCAGTGATTGGCGTTTGATCAATATTTGTTTACTTACTTTTTGTTTTTTAATAAAAAAATTTCTCAAAAGTGACTTTGAGCGGAAAGAGTCATGTCAAATAAAAGTTATAGTCTCCATACTATTATCAAATGAATACATCTTACTATCATACAATGCGGAGAATTTCATGACAATGAACCTGTGCAGGTGATTAAATTAGTGTTTAAAAGCTGAGAATAATCAAAAACCCTATAAATTTTAACACTCAGAGATCTATATCCATGATAGATGTAACTAAGATCCTCTTAATTAAGAATTCTAGAATGGTTATAGTTTTCCAGAATATTGGTGGAGGGTCAAATACCTCTTTAAGACAAAAACGTTGAATTGATCTTCATTGTGGTCTCAGTATTTACTTTATTGATTTAATCTAGATTATGTATGCTCAAGATGGGTCAAATTAATAGGGCATGGGACTGGTCAACATCATTGGATGTGTAAATTAATTTTAAGAATAAATAACTAGACTGAAAAAGGTGATCTCTTGGACTTGGGTGTTTTTAATATTTTGGCGTTCAAGAAATCCAGGATGTCAATCTCAGCAGGTGCATCTAAAATATAAAAAATAGTATCTTAATATACCCACCAGAGTCGTCACTAAGATATTTCTCAAGGCACATGATATTAGCGATTGGCAGTATTTTGGTTTAGTCACACTAATTTGTTTGACTTTAGAGGTACCTGACCCTAAGCCAACATCCATCTTACATGCTTAAGAGAGCAGGGTTCTTATTAAAGCACTTGTATTCGTGGGGTTATTTTTCTTACAAAAGTTACACTTGAATTTCCCAATTATTTAAATTTTCTTATTCCATGGTGTACAATATGTGTCTGTAGGAGCTTTTTGGGTGGTTTCTGGCTTGTGTATATCATTCACATTAACCAGAGCTTCTTTAATCTCTAGGACAGAGTTAAATTCTCGTTTGACTGAAATAACATGAATAGCCAGGTTGGGATTAATATGTAAACCAGCAACTTCACCTACTATGGCATTATCCATTGTGAGCATATATGAGGTCATTAGATTTTGAGCCTCAATATAGAAGCAATCGCAAATTTGACTAGGGTTTCACTTTGAATAACTTAGTTAACATGTTATTATGTCACTACATACTCAATCTTTACTAATAATAAAAACTTAGATAAGCATTTTTCACTTCATCCAAATTATTCAGGTTGTTCATGTGAGGAACCATAACCCCATTTGCCACAAAACTTAAAAAAAGACAAGATAGGTTTACCCTTTTGACTATGGTTGTAACTTCCATTGTGGCCATATAGAAATAAAGGATGGATGAATAGCTTCTTCTTCAAATGTAAGCTTTTTCATGAGAGTAAGTTTGATAGTAAAAGCTTCCAGACTTAAGACAACTTGTGCTTTGGAGCATCTTGTTCAGTGATTTTAGTACATGTATTGCTCTGCTCAATTTTTCAAGTGACTCAGTAGATCTTATCTTTCAATGGGATAGGATGCTGTTCCATTTTGTCATTGGTAAGTCTTGATGTGAAATCTGTATTGTTATGCATCTTTTGAGAGCAACTTTATCATTTTTAAGGTTTTTTGGCGCAATTGTTGGGAGCATTATTTTTTGATGAGTGGTAGAGCAAAAAGTTTTGAGTCTGTTCTCGTATTCTAAAACTCCAATGCGCCAGTTTAAGTCTTCCTTCATATCCTGGAATTCAATGCTTTGATGAAGGCTTTTCATCATATTTTTAGTTCCTCTATGAGAGAGTTCCAGCTTTGCATAGCCTCCTCAAGATGAAATAAATCTGGTAAGAGTTTCTCAGCTAGCTGGAAGCTTCTTATCTAGCTCTCCAATTTTCAAGTCATTTGACAATTAAGTGGATAGCCGCTTGATCTTCTCAGGATACCAGATTCTTCTCAACACATTCTACTCTGATAATAAGGTTTTGCAACACCAATTAGCTTCTTAAGCTTGGTGCACTTCAAGTTTTTCAATTAGTTCTTAAGCAAGATCTAATTGATATTCAAGGTGCTTAATTTGTTCTTCCTCATTACCTTATCTAGTAGAAACTTGTTCATCCATATCACCATGGGCTGTGAAGTATTGCTGATAGTTCTCTCAGGCAAAAATTGAAGTGCTCTCTGAGTCTTTTTAATAGATCCCACAAGGTCCTTTCTTAGAAGTTCCATAGATTTCTACATATACCTGATAAGTTAAGAGTCAATATTCCCATTTGGTTATGGACTTGGATAGTAAAGGAATAATTTGTATTAATTTGTCTAAATATGTCCTCAATACTTTGTGACTCTAAATTATACACTTGCTTATAGACCAATCTTAACGCCCCTTATGGTGTTGATATGATGATAAAGCTCTTCATTATGAACTCCTTATAAATGAACAATAATATATAGTACAGGGTGTACAAACTGCATAATATCTGGATAGTACATAATTGAGTTGTACATCACTTGAGAGAATTAGATTTTTATGAATATTATAAGAGTCCTGTCCACAACAGATGTCATTTTGCGGCTTCTTTTTATCCTGGATTTTATAATTTCCCAAGTTAAGTATCTGACCACTTTATTGTAAAATTATGTTAAACGTTGTGATTCTGGGATCTCCATTTGCTGTTTTTGTAATTTTTCAAATGAGACCAAGAAAGGACTTCCCAATTTGGTCATTATATTCACCATTTCCATTGTGCATTCAGAGGTTTGTACTTAAAACTGTATTGTCTTCCATGGTGCAATCAAGTAGATGCAATATCATTAATAAATGGTTGTGCCCCATGTAGTGAGCACCAGCCTGTACGGCTTATATTTTTAAGATGCTATATGTTGCTAATTACAAGAAGCTTAACAATTAATACTTGTATAATTCTATGTTTTTTGCAAATACCTTGTTTATTTTAATTAAGGTGGGCAAGTCACACTTAGGTCCCAACAAATATAGTGTACATACTATGGTAAGAAGGCGAAGGGACTTATTGAATTAAAGTCATCTGATGAAGATCTACAAAAAAATATAATCTTACTCTGGTAGATAGCGGACTGTTCTGTTCAATTAAATCGATGTGTTTTATTATATAAAAGAAAAAATTCTCTCTTGATTCTCCCGCTTTTAGTCAAAGCTTAGTTTTGAAATTTTGGAAAACAACTCAGCTAATTGTCAGCCCTCTTCAGTTTACTTATGTCAACAAGCTCAACGCCTGCTGTCCTAATGTGGGACAGGGAAAACACACACCTAGTATTTATGGATGAAGCTGAAACACATCTGGGATGGTTCTACTAGCCATCCCAATTCTTAAGGTTGCTTTAACCCACCCAAGGACCTAGCTTTTCACCTCACCCGCAATCAGGAAGTGCCTCAGTGCTCCCTTGTGCTCCCCAGAGCACCATGCGATTCAACCTTTAGGTTGAATATTACAAGTTGTTCCCATATCATGACAAACATACCATTGAACTAGCCCAGTATGTTTTGCAGCCTGCGGTACATTGACTTCCATCCCTTCAAGGAGTATTTAAGCCTTGACTTCTCATGTGAAGATGATGCTGCAGTAGCAGCTAACATTCCCCTGGTGTTACATGGTGTCCCCCTTCCAACTACTCATACCCAGTTGTAAACTGATACCACTCTTGTGGTTCTGTTTGAGGGCCTCCCAACCCACCTCCCCACCAGAATACTACATAAAGGACTTTTGACCAGTTTTTCAGCATATGGTTTGGACCCCATCCTGCATTTTGTAATTCCAAATGGAGCCACCCACCTCGCAGGCCATCACACCTTTGCGACTGTACGCCCAGTTTTTATGGAGAATTCCTCTCACTTCCCCTTGTGCCATTATTCCTTCTGCCCTGGACCATTTTTTCTGGTCTTAAGTGGATGGCGGGCGCACCATCTGCCCCACCTTCTTTAAACAGGATCATTTAAAAAGCCACTGTCCCTCCATTACTTGTGCTGTGGACCCCACACCTGATTCCTCTCATGCTGTTCCCATAGCCAACCTGATTACTTTTAACCAACCTGATTACTTTTAACTGGGGCACTTTCCTCCCCCTCCTACCCCAAGCCAGATGCTGCAGCTAGGCCAGTTTCACCCAATCAGGAGCCTTGTCACCAAGACCTTTCTTTTAGCCCAACATTTAGGGATTAGACTGAACCCCAGTTAATTCTTAACTTTAAACATAGCCACTCTCATCGTTCAACCTATTACTGAATATCCAAATTTTGGCAACCAAAATCCATGGGATTATTTGGAGGAAGTAGATAATTTGGGTAATCCTGACTCCAAATAGGTCAAAGTTCCTTGCTTCAGAGAGTTTTCTTAGTGCTGACTATGTGGGCCAATTCCCTAGTCAACATTATCTGCCTTTTGTAAGTTTAGGGAACGTCCCCTGTGCATGGATCATGTGATTATCCCATTTCTGAATAAAGGGTACAAAGAGGACAGCTGTAATCCTCGTCACCCAGGGTGACTTCACCCACTTGGTAGACAAGCGATGGTAACAGTCCTCCCTCTTCAGATTTCTCCCCTGGTACCCTCACTCACATTGGACAAACTTGTCCATCAGAAGAAAAAAATCTGCAACAAAATCACCAAATTGAAGTTAGAGGGTCCAAAACTGATGGTAATTAAGCCCAATAATTGGAAACCACATAGTTTAAAAGGGACAAAGACAAAATTATTGACCAAAATCGCCAACAGTTTCAACTCATCCAGAAGTATAATAACCAATGCTAACCTCCTCTCAAAATCATTGTGGATTATCCATGATGTGCAGATGGTATCTTCAGAAACCATTGCTGACAGTTTAAAGCCCCTATCTAGAAAATTGGGAGTTGTGACTGATGTAACTTGTTTGACCAAACAAACGCCCCAGTGACTGGACATGGGAAAGTTGGGCATCCTGAACTCATTTCCAACCAATTGGGACCTCTCCTATGTGGGGTGTCTAAGGGTAATTCCCGTTGCTCGTTGGCCAGATGCCATTCTGCCAACTGACAGAAATGCAGTTGAGTCTCAGTTCAGGCATTCGATGTTGAACTGAAAGTGACTCAGCTTGCCGCTGAATACTTTGATGTCAGTTCCCATTGAGATTATCTGCCCCCTTCCCCAAAAAATTCACTGGGTTGGGTCAAATTTGAGGGACCCAATCTCAGCTTGTACCCACATCAATAAAGACAATTAAACAGTTGCATTACACTGAGAAAACTTTTGGTCAATTCTTTATTCCTTTCAATAAATTTATTCCACAACTATTAATTTTTTTATATTTCTTGCCAAAGTGCGAATTGCATTACCCTGGTGGCCTGTCAGTCCCTTCATCAGATGGGCATTACCACTTTTAATGGGTGCAATAACTCCCATCACATTTTGAACTTTTCTTTTTCGTTGCAATCACTTTTGCAACCTATTCAATTTAAGACTGAATCTAGTTTGATAATCTCACAGAGGAGATTAGTCTGCGCCCATGTCAGGGAGCAGTTGGGCAAGCAAGGTAAGAGGAGCAGGTGGAAGGCCCACGGCCTCCAACGTTCGAAAATGCCCCAGAGAATCCGGCGGAATAGACAAAAATCTCAAAAAATTGGCGGTCACAATTTCCCTGGAGATACTCGCATGGCAAGCACGATGCAACCAGTACATCAATACGCCACACTCCCAGCCACTTTTGTTGGTGGAATTCAGAGTCTGTGTGTATCTGGACATCCAAAAACGGCCTTATGGGAAAAATTTTGTGAAGATGTACACAAAATTTTCCCAACCGTGGTGTACGTTGCACCTCACTCCATGTCGTGCAGTTGGCTGCACCTAGGTTTCAAAAGCAAAATAGCAGCAGATGAGGCTGCAGCGGTGCGCATAGTGGCTGACCTCCCCGAAGGGCAATGGGTCGTCAAAACCAAATGCATCAGATGGACAAAATCAAACCAAATTTTCCTCACGTTTGACTTTTTGCTTACTACGGTAAAACGTGACATTTTGGAACAACACATGAAAGATGGTCTCGCCATATATGGCGAAATACAATCTTTTGAAATGCAACACTTCACGCTGATGCCACACCTGTGCACCAGCAAAGCCATCACAGTTCTGACCCTAACTGAGGAGATCACAAAGGACCTGACCCAGATCCCGCACTCCACTTTTATTGATATCACAGGGCATACCACCCACCCATTCCAGGTAACCGTGGACAGCGCGCCCCCCATTTGCACCCACTGTGATGCGTTTGGCCATAAGGCGCATGCATGCCCCATCAAGGAGGGTGTCACATTCCAAAAAAACGCCTCAGCGGCCATGGCCAGCGGAGAGGCGCACTACAAACCAACTGCAAGCACCAAGGAGGCTTTCCTGTGGGGAGCACAAGGCTGCTACCTATTGGTAAAGCCCATCTCCCCGCAGGAGTGGAAGAAGGCCAAGCAGGCCCATAGGGCCGCGGCCAAGGAAGTGGCCAAGGCCACCACTGCCATCCCACACTCACAACGCCAGGAGGACATGAAGACCTTTGCAGTAGAAGCAACTCGGGAATCCATCACCCAATCAGATTGGGAAGCCCATGCCAAGTGGGCCACTCAATCTGAGGATCCAATGGGAGATTCGATCTCACCCAATTGCTGCACCCAAGCTCCAGTCAAAACTGACTTGGGACCTATCCCAACTGAAGATTTTTTTTGACCCACTCGACGGTGCACCAAACTCATCCACACCACAAAAAATTCATCTGACGTCGGGAAAACAGAAGGCGAAGGCCAAAGCCAATGTGACTCTTTCTGCAAAAATCAACAAAAACTCCAATAGCGTTGCTGCTAACACCCATGCTGCTGTGAAAGCCCATGGGGACCTTGAAGAGGCTGGTGGGCCTGGGGGCCCACCCCCTCACACCTAAGGTGCAAAGGGGAAACCTTCACTCTAGGGATGTTGAATATCGCCGGACTCAAGGCCTCCCTGTCCCAGGCTAGGAAACTGAGTTTTTTACAACACAATTTACCTGTGGATATCCTGGCCATCCAGGAGTCCCACTGTCCATGAGGTTCCAAGGAAACTTGGAAAACAATGCTCCTCCCATCCCTATCCTTTTGGTCAAAGCACTGTGGGGTGCTAATTTGGAAAATAATTTTTTCAATTTCACATCCTCAGAAACATTCCTAAATGGCCGAGTGCTCGTTGTCACCTTCTCATGGGCTGATGTTGCACACGCAATCGTCAATATCTATGCCCCAAATGGTGCACACGAGCGTTGGGAACCTTTCTCATCGGTCAAATCCCTCCTGCTACCCCCTGATTCTTTCCTAGTTGGTGACATGAACTGTTGGCTAACCTCACCAACGGACTGCTGGCCTCACTCACCCCACGCCCCACAGGGCCACATTGAACTACACGTTATAAAGGCCACCCTTGGGTTAATGGATGCGCTGCCGCAACATGCCCCACTGCTCAAAAACATGATGCATCCACACATCCACAACAGCCAATTAAGGTCCATGACCCGCATCAACCTTATTCTAACGCCGGCGAAATTCCAACCCCACATCTCCCACTTCAAAACAAAGAAAATGGAATTCTCCAACCACCAACTGGTCTCGATAACCTACCACCTACCTGTCACAGTTGCTAAGGCCCCACATTGGTGCAAAATCTGCCCCCCCTGAGCTCGCGTCGCCAGGATTTTCCATGTGGGTGGAAGAGGCAACTTCGGCAAAATTGTTTGTTGCACCGTTTTTTGTGGAGCCCATTTCCACATGGGCAACTTTCAAAGAGGACACCATCCACCACTCTCGCCATCTCTCCTCCAGATGCTCACGAGCCACATCGGCGGTTATCTCGCGCGCTCTGGCGGAATTGGCCCACTTGGAGTCCAACATTCCAGCCACAGGATACAGCCCTGCATGGGGCCAGAAGTAGGTGGAGGCAGCCGCCCACCTCAACGCACTCAAAAGGCAACACAAACATCAGGTTTGTGTCCAATACAGGGCCACATACATCACTAAAGGTGACAAGTGCAACGCATACTTCTTCAAAAAAAATTTTGCACCACGCCAGAGTGTGGCCTGCACAAAGGTGTGAAGATCGGATAATTCCATTGTGGACACACCAGCTGAAGGGGCAATCAAAACACAAAAATATTACTCCAAGTTATACTGAGCCAAACCAATTCAGCCGGCCAAAGTGGCAAAATGTTTCAACTGAGCTCATATCTGCACCATTTTCTGATACCCAGAAATAATGAATTTAATTACTCTGAACGAATTGTGGACAGCCATTCGCAGTGCACCAAACCAAAAATGCCCAGCCCAGATAGCATTCCATATGAGTTCTACAAAAAATATTTCAAATATATATCCCCATTGCTGCTAGCCTCACTTAGCCAAAGCCAGTTGGAAACGCGCCTCCTACCAGGAGGACATGAGGCCTTTACTGTCACACTCTTCAAGAAAGGGGTTAAGCTTGACTTAGCCAACTGGCGCCCCATTTCTCTAACAAACACAGACACCAAAATTTTAACAAAAATCATGGATAACCGGTTAGGGACTGTAGCATCTGCCACCATCTCCCCAGAACAATTCAGTTTCATCCCCAGAAGGTCGATTTGGTATAACGTGCACTCTGTGGCTAATGCATGTCAGTCCACAGCCTCTGGGGCACTGGTATTCTTGGACCAACAAAAGGCCTATGATAGAGTAAACTGGGAATACCTAAGGGCCTGCCTCCATCAATTCCGCCTACCCCCCGCTTCATAAACTGGGTAATGCTGCTCACGGAATCTGCAATAATGGCAGTGTGTGGCCCAGGCTTCCTAACGGAAGTAGTCCGCCCTCAAAGGGGCTTGTGACAAGGGGACCCCCTCAGCCCACTCTTATACAACTTCAGCCTTGACCCACTACTGCGAAATGTGAATGCCCAACTCACTGGGGGCCATGTGCCAGGCCAAACCCCAGTCAAGATGATGGCTTTTGCAGATGATTGCGTGGTGGGGGTGTCTAATATCAAAGATGCATGCGCGCTTGAAGCCCTCATCCAGGAATATTCCAGGGTAAGCAACGCGGCACTGAACGCCTCCAAAACCGAAATCATCCTCCTTGGTCGGTTTCAGAACTGCTGGGCCCCAGCAATTAGTTCCCAACCTGGCCCATCTGCTCGCCCACGTCCACGCCTTACTAACTTAATAAACACCACTCCACTGGTGCTCCCCTTCGTGCCACGTCCTACCATAGGACTGGTGCGCCATCTGGGCGTGTGGATGGAGGCAGGCGGATATGCGTCAGCAGTAATGGAGTGCCATATACTGGACAACGTGACAAAGCGAATCGCCTCTCTCAGAGCCCACCCTACTACCCTCACTGGCAGGGTTATTCTTGCCAACTCTATGCTCCTATCCAAAGTCTAGTTCGGAGCCCACGCCATCTCATTCTCCCCAAGCTTCTTCAAATCCCTGTATGCTTTGCTGTAAGGATGGCTTTGGTCAGGCCGCCCTCCACCAGTACGGCTAGAGGTCATGTTTAACCCTCATCATCAAGGTGGCATGGGCCTGCTTGACTTCAAAGCCCATGCTGCCAAGATCCTGGGCACCTGGATTGCGGCTGTCACCGCTCCTACACTCCCATCCCAACACTGGTCCCGCGCAGCCCGCTCCAACTTCTCCCAAGCCTTGGGCCTCAATAATCCATCAAACCCCCACTCCCTGATGAAATACCTCGCATCACACACATTGGCCACAGGTCATCACGGGACTAAAACCCACTACAAACGAATCCTACTCTCCATGCGAAGCGCAGAGTGGAGAATTAATATTAGCGGACATACAACCCAAAGAGGCCGCCCCTCTCCTCAGTTCACACAAGAGGTACAGGGGCTACCCATCTAAGATGGCGTGATCCCCATTCAGCCCCATGTCCTATCCAGGGTGGACTACCTGGACATGATGGACATCCCTTATTCCACTGAGACCCAAAAGACTATCTGGAAATACGCACACCATCCTCTGTTGCAGCCTCAAGTCCGCTCCCATGTGTGGCGCTGCCTGAGGCGAATATATCGTACAGATGAGCGCTCTAACACTTTACACTCATCCTGTGTCGTGTGTGGACAGTATGGAACGCTGTTCCACCGCCTGGAGAAGTGCCCCACCTCTAAAGTGATATGGCGCGAAGTTCAACATCTGCTGGGCCAGGATCAAACGCATCCCTTCAGTCTGTCAAGAGATATGTTTGCTTCATCAATGGCCTCCCCCTTCTACCCTCCCTCCGTGCTCTAGTGGTTGCAATCGCCATGTGGACTATCCACACGATTGTCTTGGATGCCATCGCTGGCTCCATCCCCACCCTCCCAGAAGCTGTCCACAGATTCTGGTCTCATTTGGTGGACCACTTTCAAGTGTGGATGTTTGGATACCTCCCACCACGTCGCTGACAGCTGGTCTCCTCCTGTTTCCCAGTTTGTTTCATCAAATCAGACCCCTTCCTCCACACGTGCTCAATAGTGGCTACGGCCCCTTCACACGTTCCCTCCCCCTCCCCATAAGTGGCGTTCCTGCTGGCAACAAGAGATAGCATCGCTTCTCTGGGGTGCCTCCCCTGGTACTAAGTTTGTCTTTCCTGAGTCATTTTCAGAAGTGTCCGTCCCATGGTCAGCCTTCCCCGCAATAAATTTAAAATAACTCCCATTATTGTCAACTGGATTTAATGTGCAAGACACTTCTGACAATTTAAACCACTCATTGCAACTTTTTGCCTTAAATATACTGGGATCTTGTAAACTTACATCCACCATTTCCAAGCAAGGATCCTCCCCCTTATCTCCTCAGTTGTATTGAACCCACCCACCAGCAACCCAGTAGAAACCATCCCAGTGGTACATTCCCCTGCAGCGAGACCCCCAGTGTCTGGGGTGTTTCCATTTGGTTTGTTTTAGGGTTTTTTCACGCTTGTTCTACCCCAACAAGTTATTGTTTTTCAATTTGCAGCACCATACAACGCTGTATGAGCGGTTATGCCCTTGGCATTTTGGTTTGCTTTTTGGGTGCTCACGCATCCCAACTGGCAGGCTGATCTAAACTTCTTCTGCATTTTCATGACATTTTTCCCTGGTGCCCCAATTCTAATTTGACCATCAATTGATGAAAGAGGCAATTGCCTCCTTTCATAATTGTGAACTCCAACAAGCTGTAAGTGCATCCGTCAAGGTATTGGCTAAGGGTTTAGTCCCCCCACCTGTTAGCCCTGAGTCGACCTTCTTTAAAAAACGAGACTACCTTCACTTGTACATCTCATCCAACGATGCATTCAAAAAATTAGCATTGCTCACAAAGTTTGATATAAATACATGCTTAAACAACAAAAACTTTAACAATATTTTAAACATACTGAAGCCCACAGCCATGCTGAGAAAGACCTTGTAAAATATCTCTCTGATTACCTTAAGAGGGGGATCCCTTGGCCAGTGCCACTTATCTCCCTGGACCTCCATTTCTAAGATGCGCCCACGCTCCTGCTCTCTGCTTTGTGCCACTGCCTGTCTGCTCCAGAAGAGATCGCCCAGCCTCCTGATCCCCTTTCCCCCTCCGCAATGGTCATGTAGCATTTTCTGCTCTAATTTGGTTGGTGTAGTATTTCTTTAGTTTTCATGTCACTTTGAGTGACTTTGTCCATCTCTTTTTGGTCTTTAATTTTTTTCTTCCAAGCTCAGTAATGCCTGTCCCCTGGTCGTCATACATTGAATATAATTCAAGAGCTAAAGTAAAAGCTGATTTTATTAAAAAATAGATTGTAGATATTTATATGCTATTTCAAACAATGTAATTCCCATAAGTAAGGGGAACATTATAATATTTCTATGAGGGCTATTTTAATTGAGACCTTTTATTGAATATCACATCTGGATTTAAGAATGGCTTTGTAGCCTAAATTTTATATATGGTTGTGGGCTCTATATGGACCATTTAGATAGTACTTTGTTTATTTAAGTTAATTATTTGGAAAAGTTCTAGAATTGTACCCTTTTAAAAGTAATATTTCAGCTTCCAGCCTCTCAAGATATCTGTTGAAGATGTTTCTTTTAGTCATGAGGTTCCATTAGCTCAGCTAGATAATATTTTATTCTGGGAAATCAAGTCCTTGAGTTTGATCTGGTGTAGACTTTACTCTATTAAATTTAAAATATTATTATTTAAATAATTGTCTACTAAAAATTAGGTATTTAATAAAATCTCTAAAGTAGGATTGCTTGTTGAATCATTTGATGGGATTGCTTGATCAATATTTTAAGTATGCCTAATATCATGGTATCTGACAATCTCTTAAGCTTTTTATGGATTTGATTGTCATCCAGTCTATGTGTGGGGATTTTCTTCACTAGTTCTCTTTAAAACGCCACCAAGTTTAGTCATGGTCGGCCCATCCAGGCTCGCCTACCATCGAAATCAGGGACTTGCCCTATCAAAAAAATTCTTTGTGACAGCCCTCAAAGAAGTTCCAGCTTCTTCTAAGCATGACATCCACTATTCTGCACTCCTAATGCCTGACAAACAAGTGATGAACTGACATAATAACACATTGCTAGATGGTTATACATCCAGAATATCAAGACCATATGTAAGAAAATCACCCAGCTTCATCATCAATCTAGAAAAACTGTACCTTTTTAAATATATTTCTAAGGTGCCTGAATTAGCATCAATGAGGACCTTGTGATAATCCAGGTTTAGTTAGGATTTTAGATTGCCTAGATGTTTCATAAATATAAGACAAGTTGGCAATAAACCCCTACATGCTTTAATACAAGTTGAATTAAGTTGTTCTCAATTATTAATAAGTTAAAAAACAGATTACTACTAGTTGTAAACAATCTCAGAAGGTTCAAAGTCAATCAAACTATTTTGGGAATCATGCCTGAGCAGAATGATGCATCAAAACATCTTTAAAATTTTAAAATTAAATTAAATTTAACAAACAGCATGAATCTATCAACCTGTGTACCACAGCTTAATTGAAAGGTCTATAGATGAAGGTTTCAAAGCTATAAAATCAAACTGCGGAAACTAATCCTGAGTAATTGACAGTCATTTTAAAATTCTACGCTTTTAGAAAATCTAACCAAAGCTTAAAATCCCTGCTGGTGAGAGGTATATAAGCTATTACCCACCCTAAAATTACCAGTTTCTTTTTTTGATAAGATTTAAAAGAAATATCATATTTTAAATTAACTTTTGACAATCTTGATCCTTACCTCAAGTATGATCTAATTAGTTTGGCATCCAATGTTGCGGAATCAGTTCTCGTCCTAGAGTCTTAGTAACTGGCATTTACACTACTCTGTGTGGGTCTGTCCCTTTCCAGAAATCTAACTACTACCAAAGAATTATGTCCAGTTTTTCCAATATTTGGTCCTTAGCACTACTGTAACTTGGGCGTGCACATGAACGTTCCTACCCAACAGTCTTGCCTTGCAGCTATTGGAGGCAAATCGTGAAATTAAAGATTTTTTTCAACTTTGTCTCTGTCTTTATGAACGTACTGAAAATTTCTGAGCCTGTAAGCCTTCCTTTATAGTAAACTAACATTATACTGTGGTGATAAAAATGTTCTACTTCCTCTTCATGTTCCTGGAGGGTTTCTTCTGCTTTGCAACCACAGTTTGCCCACTCCCACGCTATCAACCCCTGACTGAAAGGAATACATCCCATCTCACTCTGGACCAAAAGAGGCTGGTCAACTTTAAAATGCTTTGGAATAACTCTGACTCCGCTCATGCTTCCAGCAGGCTGTTGGGCTATCACAGCCCCTACATGATCAAGTGGACGCACTCCTCTACAACTTTCCTGCTAAACTGGTTGCCTGGGTATTGAAACTTCTTGCACCCCAACCTGGCCTACCTTCCTCACTGAAGGAATATATTGACTTGGCCCATTACGTGGCCTCACCCAAGGATTCTTTTGAAGTGTACTGGTCTGCACTATGTCCTTACAGCAGGGCGCCTTATCAATGACATAACATATTGCATACTTTCATACATTGATCCAGTCTTTTCAGAGCTCCTCTCACGCAGCTCCCTCATATGGTCCATGAGAACTTGGGACCTGAGGTAATAAGAGCTACTGCACCCACCTGCCTCGCTACTACCTTGGAGGAGGAGATATCACTAGCTAGCCAGGTGGAGCATCATATGACTTTGTTGCTCACAAAAGAGGCACCACCTTACTGGCCGTGTCTCCACAACCCTAAGCACCTGTGCTCCCACTGAGAACCTGCCAAGCTGTGGAACTCCCTTGCCTGCATTAAAGGCAATAAGCCCTGAGAGGACCTCTGAGACCTGCAACCTGGAAGAGGCAGAGTAGCCCTAAACCTGCGTCCCAATCCTTCACACTTTATGAGTTTGAATAAAAGTGGGTCAAACCCTTCCTCTTACTTTGTTATCTCATTCACCACCAAATGCAAAACTATAATGGCAAAATCATTATAGAAGCTGCAACGCTCTAATCAATACTGAAGGAGCTGACATCAATGGTTTTCCCTGTTTAAATAGATAGACCTTCCAATCTTCTCAAATGGGAATGTTATTCTTGCTGACACTTCAAAGACCTCATGAAGCTGGGAAGTAATGACAAGTTACCCTTTGTCAATCCCATAATAGGTTTGAGGAGCGTTTCTGTGCCTAAGTGAATCTGAATTGCTCAATTATCCTAGGGTAAGAGGTGGTGGCACAAGTACTCCCCTTATTTTTAGATGGGAAGTGGTCTGGTCATACTTTATCCTGAAGAGAAACTATCCGTCATACTTGGTTTCTGCTTGGCATCAAATGAGGTCCCCTTCCTGGGGATAACCACCAAAGCCTCATTGATTCTGAAACTTCCACTGTAGATCCATCACTTTGTTTATCTTTTGAGCCTACTACCTACTCTTTTTTGTCCGCCTCCAGTCCTTTACATTCTCTTTAAGATTTTGAGGAGGTTGTGGAGCTCCCTAATGGATGTCCAGTATACTTCCTAACCCAAAATAATAAAGTCTCTATGGACACATACATAAAGGACATGCTCACGCGCAATCTCATCTAGCCCTACAAGTCTTTGGTGGTATCTCTTATGCTTTTGGTCTCAAAAGCTAACAGTGAGCTTCGCCCATGCTTGGATTTCTGTCAACTCAATGCGGCTACCAAGTCAGATCCCTAAACTATGCCGCTTATGGAGGACATCTCCACTATGATCACAAAAAGGAAGTTCTTCTCCAAGCGGACCTTGTTAATTCCTTCAAACAGATCCCAGTTCGCCAAGCATCATCAGTACATGGACTTCAAGTGCCACCTGGGGGTCTATGAATACAAGGGGATGCTATCTGGGCTATATATAATGCACCCGCAGTATTTTAATGCAGGATTGACCATGTGTTGGGCGATCTTGTGGGGAAGTGCTGCGTTACATACAGTAGGACCTCTATATCAAACTCTTATATATTGAAAATCTCCATTTATGATTTTTTAGGTCACGCAAAATTTTCCTAACTTACAGATTCTAATAGAACAGGTTTTTATATATCAAGATTTTCTATATATCGATTTTTTCTTAGGAACCATCAAATTCAATATATGGAGGTCCTACTTTATATGGATGGCATACTTGTGTTCTATGAGTCCCAGGAAGCGCATACCAAGGACTTAAAAAGGGTTTTCTGGGAAATTTTTTAAAGCCTTGTAGAAGCTGAAGTCCCACAAATGTGAGTTCTTCTAGGACTTCGTCTTGTTCTTGGGCAACGTCAATATCAGGGAAGGCGTGACTATTTGTCCTGGTAAGCTGTTGGATATCCAGGACATGGATCCCCTAGTGGACAAGATTGACAACTGCAGTTTTCTTGGTATGGTTAATTTTCTACGTTGTTTAAAATAGGATCTCTCTTTGACTTCCATTACCTTGGTCCGCCTCAAAGGCCAGATTCCCTCACCTGGGGAAAAAAGAGGAAGAAACATCTTAAGCCATAATGGAGATTTTACTTATCCGCTGTTTTGGCCCACCATTGACACAACTGTCCCTTAAATGTTGATATAGACCCCACCAACTTCGCTTTTGGGGCTGTTCCCTTACAGGAGAAAGAGGATGGTTTGGAGCATCCTGTGCGCCTTTTCAGTTGCAAGGTTTATCCAGCTAAGATCAACTACCCATTGTATGACAAGGAACTCCTCACCATCATCACTGCGTGCAATGAATGGCAGCACCATCTGCTGTAAGCCAGCAATCCATTCGTCATATGCTTGGATCATCGCACCCTGGAATTCCATAGAAGCCCCCAGAAATTGAACCATAGACAAGCCCATTTGCACCAGAAACTAATTAAGTACAACTTCACTATTGAGTACAAGCCTAGACATCTGAACTTAATCCATCACTTCCTCATCTGCGACCCTCGCTTAGGTTTCTCTCACACCAAATTGGATGAGTCTAACACCATTACCATGCCATAAAAATTTACTCAAGTGGTTTTATTGGCAAGCAAAACAAGTAACCTTTTTACTGCATAGGTTCAGTTTCCTCGTGCACTTTGTTGCATTGTATAGTAAAATTATTGTTTGATAGTAGTATGACAACTATTATCCATAGTTGAGTATGAATTATTATATTTCAGCCCAACGCTTGGCCAGTATTTCCAATTAATACTTGATATTGTACTCTAGGATTTTGCTCCCTGTATCCCTGTCCACTCGATCTTCATTAAGATACCCTGGTGACAGTCTCTTTGATCCAACACACAGTTGGCACCTATCACCGATTGTGACTCCTTCTTCTCTATATCCCCACTCAGATCCTTACTCTTTTCTCTAAGAGTCTATCAATCATCGCACACAGAAATATTATTTTTAAGACAGAATAGCACAATAGAAGCTGATGATAGTTTACTCTTTAAACTATAACCTGAATGAACAACTTAGAAATATCTGTAATATGATCTAATTATCTGTTGTAATCCCTCTTTTTTATTATAGTGAATCCTAGGGAATTTAAAGAGGGGATTTGGTTGTCTAACCCTCAGTTGATACCTCTTTGATGAAATGGTAGCTGTTGCCATTAAATCACCCATACTGTCTCAGCAGCGATGGTCTTCCCTATCCTGGCTAGGATTGCGTCATTGGACATCCTCAAGACCTAAATGGAAAGAGTTGGAAAACGTATCTCTAACGTTTTCCTCTTGATCCAAGTGAACCAACCATATTTGGCTAGCGACCTGCTTAGGTAATGGGACTTATTACCCATTAAGGCAGGTCATGTACCAACCAATCGATTTTCTAGTTGCAGGCAGCATCACTCACCTCACTACTTTTTATTCAATCCCAATCAGTTGGTGATGAAATCTGACTGATCCCAATTGGTATATCTGATAGTTAATCACTATCAGATGCCCCTATTTCGTTGGCAACTCCGCCTGATGAGATCTTAAGTATTCATCCTGATTGATCCCTAATGGATATGACCAGGTGAATATCCCAAATTCCCCAAACCATAGTTACTCCAAAACTCAGGCCAACTGATTTCCAATTCACTTCGCCTTAAAGAATTTTCCCTTAGCGATCCCTGGTAAGCTAGCAGGCTGGAATATGGGCAGAAATCCAAACACATGCTCCCTTCAAAAATTAATGCCAAGATTCAAGGCGATCCCCTAAGCTTTATGATTTAGATAAAGAATGCCCAAGACCACATCATGATGGGGAAGAAGCTGAAAGAGGTCCTCTTATAAGGCATCACCAGTAAGGAAATAAAACCTTTTTATCAAGAAAAGGGTCATAATAAACCATGGAAATGCCTGAGTATCTGTTACAGACATTCAAGAAGAAATTTTCAAGTCTACCATGAACACCCTCTAGCTAGACATCCTGGTGTCAAAAAGACTGAAAACTTATATAAGCGTTTTTACTAATGCTTAGGACTGTACTCTATGGTGAAGGAACACATCTCTAAGTATCTGGCCTGCGCCAGAATTATACTTTGCACTCTGAGCCCCAAGAGAAACTGATGCCACTCCAAATTACTGCTGGGCCCTGGTCTTCTTACAGTGGAAAATTTATTACCTCTCTGCCATTGTCAAGTAGGTAAGGTGTAATCATGGTAATGAACTGGTTCACCATTTACGCGGAATTTCCTCCTTGCACCTCTCACATCACTTCAAAGAAATTTGGCCAAAATGTTCATAAAAGAGATCTATTTGAGATATGATCTACCTGACGCAGTAATATTTGGCCGCGGCCCACAGTTTTCTTTGTGCTTCTGGACCACCTCCTGCCCAACCTAGGCATCAAGTCCTGTCAATCCTCCAACTATCATCCTCAGTCAGATGGCCAAACAAAAAGGAGTCATTCAGGCTCTATAGCAGTACCTGGTCTGCTACATCCTGGCACAGCAGAGAACTTAAACATACTGGATTCCTCTATCTCAGTTTGACTACAACAACCACTATTTACTCCTCCATGATATGACCCTATTTTTCCAACCATGGAGAACTACCTTGATGTTTGAGGGACAACCTGATGGAGTAATACCCACCTCTGAAAACCTAATAGCCAACATTCAGTCAAACCTCTCTGCCCTTAAAACTCACCTCAACTTGGCTGTTCTCGACTAGAAACTCAAGGCTGACACTTGCTATTTTGATCCCCCATGCCTACAAGCAAAAAGGTTCTTATTATTACCTAGAAGTACTCTGTCCCATTTGAGTGCTGCTCATTAAGCCCCCTGCCCTGGGCCCATACAAGGTGCTCTGCCAGGTCAATGAAGTAGAATTTGAATTAGTGCTTTCCAAAAGCTCATAAGCTCACCCTGTCCTCCATGTCTTTTAACTAAGGAATATTGCAGAACCCAATGCAAATAAGCCAGGACCAGTATACTCAGAAACTCTGGAGAGGCAGATTATTAACCCAAGAACATCCTGGAGAGCAAAAGCATCATAAGTAAACGCTCCTACCTGTTCAAATGGCAGGGTTACCTCATAGAATAGGCCACAAGGAAATTAGCTGTAGGCAGTGCCCATTGCCTAAAAAAATAAATTTTCCTCATCAGAAGGGCAAAAACATAGAGTGGGTGTTGTCGCAATCTATATTTAATTGGATCAAACATTGGCTTTATATTTTATAAATATAGTGCAAATAAGGAATTGACCCCAATATGCTCTACTACAAGCAAGATTAATTGACCTTGATCCCAATGAACTTAAAAATGATTCTCACCATTAGCAAAAATCCTAAAGGGTTCAACTTCAATCAATCTATAGTGGAATTGCGCTCAAGAATAAATGACATATCATAACCTCCTGTTTCATTTATTAAATCAAAGTCAAATCCAGTAACTGATCATGAAGCTATTGATCCACATGACACAACTCTAATTGAAGGGACCTTAGCTGTGGGTATCAAAAAGCTTTAAGATCAAGATTTGGCAACTGATAATGAGTAAAATGACATGCGTTTTAAAATATTTTACTTATAGAATGATTCTACCAAAGCTTAAGATCCCTGCAGGCGAGAGGTTTATAAGGAATCTACCTTCCCTAAAATCATCGGTTTCTTTTTCTATAAGCTTTAATAAAAACTTTACCATTTAAATTCTCATTGTCATTTTTTGGGCCTTATCTTCTAACATAATTCCAACTAGCATGGAGCCCAATGCCTCAGAATTTGCTCTCATTCTAGAGCCCTTGCAACTCATGTTTCTACTGTTCTGCGTGGATCTGTCCATGTCCAGAACATAAACTACCGCTAATGGATTTATTTGAAGTTTATCTAATTGAACTTGACAATACTGTAACCTGGGCATGCTCATGGGTGTACCTACCCATCATTCTTGCCTTGCACCTTATGGTTGCAACCGTGACAGACCTCTGTATTGGATGTTCATGTACCTTGTAAAATGCCTTAGGCTTATACTAATGATCACCACCATTACTGACACTGATGAGGACTGAGTCTTAAAAGATGGTGATGTGACAGTCAAGTCTATGCCTGGCCGCCACATAGCCCTAGTTTCCCTTAATGGAAAAACTAAGGCTAAACTGGTGGGCTATGAGGGCCTAGACCTAAAAAATTGCTGTCAACCTGAAGAAATAGATTAATAAGAAATGATGTTACATTTATAATGTTAATATCAAGTTTATTTAAAATTTTCATGAACAGATTTTAGGTTAATATGAATAAATTCCTGTAAAAAGTTTAAAACATATAAGGTACTCATTTGACATAATATAATGTCTCTTGGTCAAATTTTTAAAGGAGCTAAGATGTATAAATTAAGATTTTAAATAAAGCACTGCACACAGAGTCTGTGGGCACACTCCCAAACATATTCTCAAGTTTCCCTATAAGAATTTCAGTTGACCACATTATCCATCCCATTGAGAGATTAATCATTTTAAAGATTGTTGGCTTTAATCTGATATTTTGGTGATAATTTTTCAATTAAAGTATCTGTCATACATAATTAATGGAAGTGATCTGATGATTAATTTGATTAATATTTTCTTTGGAGATCATCCCCAATAATATTGAACTGGAGTTCAATGAGGGAGTAAAACCCAATAGTCAAATTGCTATGAGGGATCACTATTCTTGAACGGTTGAGTAGTTTGTCAAAACTACCAAGACGTTTTTAAAGCTTGTTTCAATAATTATAAGCATCATTAGGCAACTCAACCCTAATCAATTGGTGTCTGGCTCCTGACACTAATATATTGGTTTCAAACATTTAGGATTACGCTATGCAAGGATAATCAATCAAAAGAAACCTGCCAATATTTGGAAGCTAAAACTCAAGGGTCAAATTATCTGGGGAACAATTAATTAATCTCTAGTGGGCAGCTGAAAAGCTGTGCGCCAAGTATACTATAAACCCCCTAATAATTCTTCAATAAAGTTAGATCTTGATTTTTTATTATTTGAGGTGGGCTGACCTTGGGACAAATATACCACACTGGTAGATAGGATAGGGAGCATGGAGCGACAATATAGAAGTGGAGGACAAAACCCAAGTACTGGGGGTAAAACCTTCCTGCGCGTGTTCTGATAGGCCAGGATTACATGAATCTAACTTCACTGATTTTCTTGGTCAGACTGAGGCATGGTGCGGTAATCCACATGTATTGATATCCTCTTGGCACAGAAATGCAATTCTTGCAATTTCTGCCATGATGGGTCTGGAAGTTCTGTCTACACTTCCAATGGGGCAGGTTGTATCTCAAATTTACACTGGGCGGATTCTCCAAAAATGCAATGAAGTAAATAAGAAAATACAGGTTAAACTTGACCTAATTTTTATTTTTAAAAAGAGGAAGTATTTATAGGCTTTTTTATGGTTCATAATCTATCAGAGTGAATTTATTTTGCATGATCAAATCTTTAATCAATTGATGGGATCCAATTGATCAAACTTTGATAGATTGTGATAGATTACTCGCTCCTTCCAATGATGTCAGGAGAATTGAGGAAGGGGATTTTTGGGGATATGTGAATTCAGTGAAAACCTGACACTTCCCCCTAAAGATTTGATTGCAGTGGAGGATGATTTCTTAAAAACTTAGGATGAATATGATTTACCACAATACCAGTATCAGTATGAACAATCAAATATTTTAATCCTTTTCAAAATATAACTCTATAATGACCAGACCAATTAGTTCCCAGCTTTTCAGTCCGTCCACCTGGCTGATAATGATAATACATAACATAATCTCCAATCTGATATCCAGGTAAGAATGGTTTATGTTGATTGCTTTGTAGAGTCTATCTTTGAGTGGTTTCAATTGAATTCATTGCTTGAGCCTGGGGGCGGATAATCTCATCGGCCAAAATTCTCATAACTAAATCAGAATTTTCTGGGATGTTTTCTTCAAGGATAGTCTGAACACTAGAAGGTACTGAAGGATCCCGCCCATATATACACTTAAATGGGGACATCATGATAATGCGGTGATAGCTTATCTGATAAGCAAACAAGGTACTAGGTAAATAAAAATTCCACTGAGTCAGATCAGTTGAGGCCATTTTCCTTAAAATTGAGACCAAGGTTCCATTAACTCGTCTAATGGCCCCATTTGTGGATGGATTATATGGGACAACAAATCACTGAGTAGTGCTAATAAATTTTGATAACTCCTGTATAAGCTGCGAGGTGAAATTAGTCCCATTATCTGACATAAGGATCTTGGGACATCAATGTTGGGAAATAATATGCTGCTTTAGGAATAAGGCTGTAGTCTTAGCCGAAGGGGTAGCAATTGAAATGGCCTCAACCCATTTGGTCAAATGGTCAACGGCCATAATGATATACTGATGACCATGCACTCCTCGAGGAAAAGGCCCTACAACATCAATGCTGACTACTTTGAACGCCTTAATTGGGGAAATGACTTGATGTTGATAAGTAGGGTTGGTAGTTCCATGACGTTTGCAAGTAAGACATGAGTCAAGAGTCTCCCAAATGAACTCAGTCATGTTGTTCCAATAGTATTGAGTCTTCAACCATTCTTGAGTTTTCTTTAAGCTGCTATGACCGACTTGTTCATGACCTTCCATTACAGCGTGAAACCTGGAGTTGGGATGTAGGAAGGAGTAAT
>JAKSZP010001977.1:0-45255 GCA_022478985.1 Massospora cicadina | reverse complement strand
CCTGAAGGTTGCGGGTTCGATTCCCACCTTTGCACATTGATTGGGGTGCCAGCCAAAGGAAGCTATTGGTGGTTAGTAGGTCTCATAACATGAAAACCTTACCCATGATGTAACCAGAAAAATTTGAGTCCCAATCTGGAGGTGGAAAAACTTTCTTTGATGGAGTTGACCCTGTTCAGATTTCATGTTATTTCTTTTTTTTGGTAATGCCCATCCCCTGGTTGGCTTGCCTCAGTTAAATAATAAAGTACAAATACAATTTATAATTAATAATTTTAATGTATGTCAATCACTGTAATTGGCATTATAGTACTTATATATTGACCATCCAATTAGGGAGTACCAAGTACTATTGAGAGGGTTGCTGATGTCCCAATTATGGTGCATCATTATTTGAATCCATATATTCTTTTTTTATGATTGTTGTATTTGTCAGCTTTATGATGAAAAGATAGTACTTGCACATGGACAGCCCAAATAGGGAGTACCTAGTACTATTGAGAGGCCTGCTAATGTCCCAATTAAGGGTGCATCATTATTTGAATTCTATATTCTCTTTTCCCCCACTTATTGTATTTTGTCAGCTGTATGACAAAACATAATTGGGCTGAATGAAAGGAAAATATACTCTGCTGAGGTGCTGATATTATACTTAAAATCTTCCCAATTATGAGAGTAGTAGTGCCTTCAATTGGGCTGAAATGATTATAATTAAGTTAATTCAAGGGCCAAATTAGCTTGGGGATATTTTAATAATAACCACTCCCAAAATCCATAGCAGATTGGCATGGGTTTAATTAACTCATCTTATGGATGAGTATGGCCAGGAGATGTCCTAGAGGTATAAATTACTGGCACCTGGCCCTAAATTAAAACATCATCTTCTCATATCTTCATATTTCATATTATATCTTCTTTTCTTAATTCAATCTTCATATTAAGATTGTAGACAAGCATTCAGGGGAGCAAGTCATAATTACCTGTGTCTGGAGAGTTCCCGATTAGAGAGGGAAAATTACCCTAGAAGAGGCCAAGAGAGTCAGATATTGTTGTTTAGCTTTGTGAGCTTCTGAACGGTTAGAAAATACCATAAGGCACATAGCACATTTGAGGATTTATCAGCCAAAACTCTTCCCAACTATTGAAACGGGTTTACATTTAATAAGCGAGATAATCCTCAAAAACTCACATGCATTCATCTCATCCCAGAGTAGGGCGCGTGTTAAGGCAGATAGTAAGGGTGTGGGGGCATTGGCAGTATGGGGTTCAATATCCTTGATGACTGGAACTTCTGAATAGTTGCCAGCCATCATAATGCCAACGATTTATTTAGCCAAAGTGTCTTCAGCTTTGAGGCGGGCATCTGGGAGTTTAGCAAATGTGGCAATGTTGGTTTGGGTTATTTTTGCTTTCAGATTCCATGCTACTGTTTCCACATTCTGGATGGCTTCAGTGACGTTTTTGTGTAATATTTTCATGTTGATCTTATTTTGTGCAGTAAGATCTTTGGGGATAATGCGAGGTGCAATTCTTTCTGAGAGCGCAGCCACAGATTTGGTAGCAGCTTTGCGGAGCGGACAGCAATCTGGTGTGGTGGCTGCTTCTACTGCAAGCTGGTGGTCGCTGTAGAATGGTTTGGCGTTAGGTTGTGGGACATATTTCCAAGGTGGGAATTTTGCATCCCATACTGCATTACAGAGCCGCTCAACTTGCAGCGACAGTTTTTCAACTACATTACCTGATTCATCAATTTTATCCAAATATCCCATGGGTTTTGATTGCATTGTATTGGTTAATTGGCATATGGTTGAGGATTGGCTGGTTTTCTAGAATTTGCCTGGGATCGAACTGGGGTCCAATCCTGCACTTGATTGGAAGAATTATGCGTGGCCCTGGGGCTAGGTGGATGCTGATTGGTGGCTGCAGGTGCAGCTGCAGCATTAGGCATTGAAGGAGGGGAAGGTAGGATTATACCCCATGTCAGAGTTGGCGTGGGGTAGGCGACAGATTGGTGGGTGTCAGGCAAACTTTCAGTTTTAGTGGAAGTTTTTGATATTGGCATATGCATTTTGAGTGGTCTAACTGGAAACAGAATGGATAAATTTTCCATCCGCTCTTAACACAGGCCCATAACGGATGATAGGTGGAAGGTGGGATGGTGGCATGATGTGGAATTGCCAAAGAATTTTAGTGAAGCCAGGGCTGATTGTGGCATATGCCTGAGGCCCAGCGAGGCGTGTGGCCCCATTTGGGACCACAAATTGCAAGATGGGGTTGGCGCTGCAGGCTGCCAAACCTTCCATCAGCTCCTGGTGGAGCACTTCAGGTGGGAGGTGGGTGGGCAAACCAGCGAACTGGACCACCAAGGTGGTGTCCGTTGGGAGCCAGGTCTGAGTTGTTGGGAAGGGAATATTGTTAAATATCGATGGCACCATTGCTGCAGTGGCTGAATCAGCTTCACAGGGGAAGCCAAGATCAAAGTACCCCTTATAGGGGCGGAAGATAATAAACCAGGCTGGTGTCATCACCGCCTGAGCCATTTTGATAAAGGCTTGGTCATCGTAGGGGAATAATTTCCCATATTCAACCATAAGGCCAAAGCGCATGTTGCTCCGGGGGAGCACCAGGGAGCAGCGGGGCACCACTTGGGTTTGGGCGAGATGGGCATCAAGATCCTTGGGAGGAATGAATCGTCCCAAGGGTTTGGAATGACTGGGCGAGCCAGGCTGAGCGCGTTTTCCTGTTGGACGGAAAATGAGTGGGTAGTTTCGCCACTGCCCAATGCTGGTCAGTTGGCGGGGGATCTGATGACATCTGAGCAAGACTTCAGTGTGCAATTAAGTGTTTGCTTTAAATTTACTAAATAAATTGCTCGGGAAGTTATGCTGAGCAGAGAGAGATTTGATCTTCAAAATTCAAGTTTTATTGGGAGGAATTCACCTTCTGTGGCAGAGTCATCTTAAAAGATGGGTATACCATTCCCTCCAACAAACTGAATGCCATCTGTAAATGGCCAACTCTAATGACTCAAAAGCAATTGAGAAGCTTCTTAGGCACTATCATATTCTTAAAGAAATTCTCTCCAGCCCTATCCCAGGTAGCCACCCTTTCATCAACTTACGGGTAAGAATCTCCCCATTTTTGAATGCCTGAGTGCCAGCAGGACTTGAGTCAATTAAAGAGGTGTTTTGTCACCCTTCATCCTAAAACATTTGGACCCTCCAAAACCTATGTCGTAGCATGTGACGCATCATCTGTTGTAATGGAGGCTTTATTGCTTCAGGAGCACAATGGATTGGAACATTCGGTCGCCAGCTTTTTCCATAAATTCTCTCTCACTGAATAGTTCTAGCCATCTATGATAAAGATCTGGCAGCTGTAGCATGGGCCCTGACCCATTGGCGGTATCTTTTGCAGGGCGCTTAGCATGAGCTAATAGTACGCATGGACCACTAGACTTTTCTTTATTTCTTCAAGCTTAAAAATTGCTGACTGGCAGCCAAAACTTATTGGGATTGTGTTTAGCTTCAACTTAAAGTATGAGTTTTTAAAAGGAGCGTTGAAACACTTCCTGACTTCTTAAGTTGCAATCCCGCACACAGTCCTGTAGACTCAGATGAGGCGGATCTGGTCACAGTCATTCCTTCCACTCAAATCTTATCCATTGTTCTTTCGTGGTTTTGGTAGTGAACTTAGCTCCATATACATCCCTAATCTCCCAGGTTTTGGCAGCGCAAATGGCCTGTGTGGAAGATGTGGACCTTCTGGGGCGGTTGTCCCTCCCTGCTTTAAAACATTCCTTGTATTTTCTGGCCAAGGGTCTCATTCAATTTTGGTCGTGGGTGTGGGTTCCTTTCCTCCTTTGATCTGAAGTAATTCAGGGTCACCACAATCCTCCTGCAGTTGGACATCCAGGTAATAAGTAGTAAGTTGACTTAATCAAGCGTACCTACAATTGGGCAGGCTTTCAAAGGAGGTTTGGGCCTGGATTTCATACTGTGTAACTTGTGCGTGGTCTAAGTCATATTGGTATGAAAAGAATGGTTCCTTCTCCCCTTACAGCAGGCAGAGGGTTAAGGACATTGGTATCTGTGGACTTTATCTTGAACTCCATGTCCTAATGGGTTTACAGTAGTGATGGTGGTTGCTGACCATTTCACTTAATTTTCTCTATCATCCAGTGCTCTTCAGCTATTACCTCCAAGGAAATTATTTGTCTCTTTGTGCGCCATGTTTTCTCAATGTTTAAACTTTTACAAGAGATTGTCAGCAACCGTGGGCACCAGTCCATGGCGCGGTTTTGGAATGAGCTCTTGGCGAACTTGAAGATTACACCATGTAATTACACTGTATAACATCCCCAGTCCAATGGACAAACTGAATGTGTTAATAAGATACTGAAACAATAACTGTGATGTTATTCTGAAGCCGCTCAGGATAGCTGGGGGGATAACCTCCCTATCACTCATGTTTTCATTGAACAACAGAATGCATTCTTCCACTGGATTTGCCATATTAAGCAACCTTAGGTGTACAGCACCTCATTATCAGTCAGCCCGTCCTTCACCCAGAGGTACCAGCCACTGCTACTCATGTCCAGCATATACAGGCCACACAATCCTTGTTTTGGGAGCATCAGACCAAGGTTATAAGTGACTATAAACAGTTTGCATATTGAAAAAGGCTCCCAGTGCATGGAATAAAAGTGGGCTCACATGTCATGCTCGACATGTGGCATTTACAGATGCATGTGCCCTCGCTTTAAGCTCACAAGTAAACGCTTGTGTCCCCAACTGGTGGAGGAAGATTTGGGAAATGGTGCTTTTTAGTTGAAATTGCCACCTTACATGATGCAATACCCAATCTTCCATGTGTCTCAGTTGTCCCCATCCAAGGGGGAAATCCCCTCAGATCCAGAGCCTGCTGTGACCAAGGATCCAGAGGAGGCTGAAGTAAAAGGCATCCTGGCTTCCTTCAAATCTCAGCAATCGGTCCAATATTTGGTTGCTGGGAAAGGATATCCAGCCTACAAGAATAGTTGGGTCAGAGTCCATGATTGCACAAACTTCTTGGACCTGGTTTAGGCCTTCCATGCCACCCTCCCAGAAGCTCCCCGTCATCCCCCCAAATTTGCTACCTTAATGGCGATCAAGTTGCTAAAGGCCTACAAAAATGTGGCTCTTACTCAGTTCCCTGTTGGTGGCGCCCCCCACCCCCTTGGCAAAAAAGGAAGGGTAATGTAAGTCTGGGAGAGCTTCCCTCTTCCTATACTGGGTGGTGTTCCCATTAATATAAAAATAATGTAAAAAGAGCATTGGTACCTCTAGCTTCACAGGGCAATCTCACCCATATGGTAGACAGGTGATGGTAACCGCTCTCCCCTTGAAAATCCCACCACCTATCCCTGCAATTGCCTCCACTAATTTAGTATTGCTAATTGAGAAAATATGCGCCAAAATCATTGCAAGCCGCCACTCCCATGGCTCTAAAGGTTATTATTAAGTTAATGGCAACAAGCCACCAAAATCAAGGCCTGAAAGCTATAAAACTTCAGTAACAAAGCCTGACGGGATTATACATCCAATAAATGAAGATTATGTATCAATTCTTGGAAAAGCTTTCCAATGGCATTTGGCCATTGGGAAACGTTATCATTGGTTTGTAACATGCCTCAAAAACATTGGTACAATGACCAATGGGAGTGTGCCTCCTAAGAAGAATGTGTCCAGTGACAAATTTTTAGGTAAACTTGCCAATGGCATTGTGCCATTACGAAATGGTATTTTTAATTTGAAAGCCAACTCCAAAGCATCGGGGATAAAGTCCAACTGGCACGAATCTTCTATGACAAATGTCCTTAATGTCAAGTCATTGGCAAAAACTGACCATAGCCCAAAACCATCCCCTCAAAAATTGAAACGTCATTCTGATGTATCTCGACCAAACAAATGCCAAAGTGACCAGTTTCAGGTGGGTTGGGTATACCAAACTCGTTTCTAACCTCTTGGGATCACTTCTACGTGGGGTGGCCTTGGGAGGTTCCTGTTACCCATCAGATGTGATGCCATCGAGTTAACTGTCAAAAACACAGTAAACTGCATTTTAGGCTTCTGAGGTCGAACTAACAGTAACTTAGCCTACTTCTGAATCTCTTTAAAGTCAGTTCTAAATGAATTTGTTTTCCCCTTGCTCAATTTAAAAGGTTAGGTCAAATATTGAGGTCCCCAACCTGTGATTTTCTAAACTATTCCCCAAATCAATCAACTATTTAAGCAGTCATAAAACACTGAAAAAATTGATGGTTAATTTTTTAATATTACATTCAATAAATAGTACATTTCACAAAAATGCTTATTTTTATCAATGACGAAATTCAAACCACTCATTTTAATCCAATTTCCTAAGCTCCCGTACCTGTGGGCCCTAGGGCCAAGTTCTCCTGGTTTGTTGCCAGGTTTATTTTCACATTTATGTCTTTTCAGTTCTATTGGCAAAATCCCTTCCAGCTCAAATAAACGTTGTTCAAGCAGCACTGCCTATGTCATTTGGGCTTACCATTTGGGTGCTTTGGCATACAGACTGGCAGGCTGGTCTAAACTTAACTTTCCGCTATCATGACACCCCTGTAGTAAGCACCATCGTTGAGAATTTTCATTCTCAATAATAGGTGAAGTTTTTAGTCTACCAGCTTAAGCATTATGAAGACTGCCAGCCCTTGCTCTTTCACATTCATTGGCAACCTTTCTCTATAAATTTGCAGAGCAACCCACCAACCCAGCAGTCTAACATTTTCTACTACTGAGGCTTGACCACTCGTTATGGACTAGAGGTCCTCTCTTGGGACTTGCCTGACGATTGTGGTTCAGTGGCCTCTATTGACTCCCCTTGCGGTTCCTCCCCTCCAATACTTCCGCTTTAACTTTGTTACTACTAGTTCTAAGCTCCTGAGGGGTTTGATCCAGGTCAAGGTTAAGAGTTGGTTGCACCAATCCATCCAGGTGTTTTATCCCAGCACCTAACCTCTTAGGATCTTCAGTCTACCTTTATCAGCTAAGCTAACCTCTGTCTACTGAAAACTTAATAAAGGTAGGCAAAAGAAAGATAAAATATTTTATTAAGTAGGCTAACAAACTATTTATAGGAATTTCATACCTGCCTGCATCATTGGTATTCATAGCCAGCATTTTTCAGCAGCCTCAATGGCGATTCTCTCTGCTTAGCATTTGTCAGCACTTTTAACTGACAATTCTCCTACTTACCTCATTATCATTAAATGTCAATGATTACGTTTTTTCTCGATTTTCCAAGATCTGAATTCATTAAATATTAGCATCCTAGGAATAAGTCTCCAGTGTCTTTAACCAAAATGCTGTCAGGGATTGTATTTAATGTTCTTTTGAAGTCAAAAAGAGTTTCGCCCTATTTAAATTTATATATTTGTCTTTGACTTCCTTGACATCATTCAACATTTTTGAAACTGACTAAAGCTTTATTAATTTCATTTCAAATACTATTATCATCAAATTCAGCGATTTGATGCCTTAATTGATAATATCATTCATCTCAGCATCCTCAGCCTCAGTTGCTATTGTCAAGATTCACAAATTCTTTATCAGGGATAATCCCTAAAACTTTCTTGACCTTGCAGATCACAACAGACCACCCAACCAAATGGGGAGCACAAAATTGGGTTTTGTTACCATTAAATATATCTCATTTAGTAAACTAATCATCAATTGCCCTTGATTAATCAATATACTAATTTTGGTAATATTTGAGGATATCACCTATAAGAATCCAACACTTTAATACCTTTGAGGAACTGAGCACGACTGGCAATACTGATCTTTTTTGTGCTTTGGTACCATTGGTAATCCTATCAGGATTAACTGAGAAGGTAAAGGACAGAAGCTTTTTAACTTTCAATAAGTATAGTTTGATTTTTTGCAAGAAATTTTTGATTTGATTTGTGCAATTTTATTTGTTGCACAAATCAATATCAGAAATTATCCACCCATTCGCCTTCATTTTATTAGGCATTCAAGGCAGCGGATAAAGTCATTAATGCTGAAGTTAACCAGCTAGTACAAAATGGGATTTTGGTGCACTCTAAGAGTCCATGGCCTTCCCAGTGTTGGTTATTATAAGAAGGACAGTTCTACCCATGTGTGGTAATAGATGACCTGAAACTCGACAATATTACCAAAAAGGATTCTTATAAACTACTATAGATTGATGATGCGCTGGATCACTTGGGTGGCGCTCAATACTTCTTAGCCATGGATTTAATTTCTGGCTACTGGCAGATCAAGCTGCCTAACAAAGAGCAGAAAAAGTGGGCGATGATAACTGACCAAGGCTTGTATCAACTCACTGAGATGCCGCAGGGCTGTGTAATGCCCTCACGACCTTTCAATGGCATATTGACAGAATATTGGGAGATTTAAAGGTCTCCTGTGTCCTAGTTTATCAAGATAACATGAAATTTTTTTTCTAGAACGCTCAACAAACACTTAAACTACTTGGAGGAGTTGTTCTGCCAGCTTGCTAAAGCAAATCTTGAAATTAACCAATGTATGTTAACTTCTTCTTGGGCAACTTGAATTTTTTGGTTTGTAATTTCAAAAAGGCATGGCTTCAACTGGCAAAGATAGAATCCATTGATTGGATGCCTAAATTAACTAGTAAGCGAGGCATTCATTTATCCTGAGGTTGGTTCTGCTAAACTGCCAGTTTATAAAAAAGCTAACTAGGTGAACCACTACTTTACCTTTTTAAAAACAGAGTGCAATTTATGTGGATGGAGAACTGTCAGCTGGCCTTTGGTAAACTAAGGGCGTGCCTCGCTTTGCACCAACACTTATTCACCCTAATTTTTATAAGCTGTTCATCATTCAGATGAACATATCCCTCTCCATTTTAGGGTGGTGTTATATCAGCTTTATTCTATAGGGGTTGACCACCCCATTTCCTTATTGCAGTCGGACGCTGGATATACATGAGCAGAATTATATTGTTACTGAAAAGGAGTGTCTACCATCTTTTATGCTTGTAAACATTTTTGCATTTACATCCATGGTGTACTCTTTAATGTGGTAACTGACTGATCATTCTCTACAATGGTTATAAAAAATATAAAGAACCTAAAAGTCAACTGGCTTTCTGGGCTTTGAAATTGCAAGCCTACTACTTCAAAATTCAACGCTAGCCTGTTGTTAAGCTCAATAAGGTGGACAGACTCTCCTAATCGCCTACTGTAGCTTCCTGGCTGATAAAGCTGATGAACTGTTTGATAGATGGTAGACAGCAATATGATAACGAAACTGAAGGGATTCAAGGTATGCTAGAAAAGATGAGGCAGAGTACTTTCATCAAAGATGAAAATTTTATTAAAAAATCAGCAAACAATCCTTAATATCTCCTCAGCCCACTGAGCAGACTGACCTAATAATTTTAGCCCCTAAAGCGATGGGGCACAGCTGATTTAAGAAAATGCTCAAATAGTTAACGGTACTATTGAGAGTCAATGCTTTGATATGCATATAACGCTCATTTATTGTATATAATACCAAGTAGAAGCGCCTTTTCAGAAGGCCACTTAATATCAATTAGTCAAACCCAATTTTGCCTGGCACACCATTTCTACTGACGTTGTGGGCCCTTTGGCCAATACATGCGGTCAACTAATGTATATTATCGTGGCCATCAATCACCTCACTATATGTGTGGAGGCAAAGAAGTTAGGACCTGGGCACGGTGAGCACCGCTAAGTTTATTTTGGAAAATATATTACACTAGCATGGTTTCCCCTAGTTTATTTTAAAAGACAATGTGACTTATTTTATGTCCCAAATGATCACTAAACTTCAACAAATTTTCTGAGTATAAAAGAATTACCGTCTACTCCCTATCACCCTGAGACCAAAGGCACTTTTGAAATAATGAACGGTACCCTTGTGGTATTTTATATAAGTTAGTTACTAGTAAAGCGTCCAGATGGAATCTCTTTATACCTTCCTCCTTGTTTACCTATAATATTGCTTATCACTCAGCTATGTGACACTCACTATTTGAGTTTTTACATGGGAAGCATCCCACGCTACATCTGCGCTTATATCATGTGTTAAAGAAGAAAGAATAGGTCTACACAATCTCTTTAGAGCTTAAACAAACCTTGATTCAGCTACAAAGCTCTGCCTATCCAACAATCTGGCCCATAAAGTCAAAGCTAGAGCATGTGATAATGAGGACCACAGAACCTTACCTACTTTCAGCATAAATGAATTATTCTGGTACTATGATAACAATGGTTTTGGAAGGGCTGCCGAGTTAGAGCACAATTATGGAAATGTCCCTTCCAGGCTATAGAGAAGACATCTACAGATTCCTACACTTTAAAGGATCCCACTAAGGGCTACTTTATCAATCAAATGCATGATAAGTACAATAAGGCGTACTATCATCCCTCTGGCTTTAAGGGCACGGGCTCTCAATAACTTATCAGACCCCCACTCATCTTTGTTATCTGATGTTTGGTCAAGTGTTAAAAGTGCTGCATTGTTTTGACCAACCATCAGTTTATATTTCTAAAAGTTAAAAAGGCAGGTCGACCTTGGGACAAATACATCACGCCAATTTTTTTAGCATGTGCTGGTTTTGAATCTGTTTCATTCAAAACACAACCCATAGTGGAGCAGTAACCACCCACTATTCTACCACTACTATCAGTCTATATTTCTATTTAGTTTTGTATTTAATATTTAGATAAAGGGTTGATAAATTCATAGTAATTGGTTTGGCACAAGGCCAACGTTTTTATAAGAAGTTGGTCACTTATCATTCTACTATTAATTAGATCCTTTTTTCCCCATTGACTCATTTCTAATCTCCTTAAGTTATTGGTAACCAACACTGTGGACTTGATCCAAAAATTGCATTATATTTAAGTTCAGCATCTAAATTTTTTCCCACGTCAGCATAAAGTATCACTAATAGGATTTTGTATGATTACTATGGCCACCTGCCATTTATTCAATTAGATCTGGTGTATTTTGATTATCTTGTATATTGACTTATGGAAAAAAAACCCTGAACCCTATTCACTCACATTCCTGAATTAATTAGGATATTAAGATGGTAGTTTAACTATTTTAAAGCGCTTTAGTAACATAATATGCACCAATGATAACTCTGGTAGAGAGAGCTTATCTAAGTGAGATTGCCATCTGGAATAAGGCCTTTTTTTCCTAAGAAGATAGTTTTTAGTCTACTATTAAGTTGAGATAGCAAGCCACTCAGCTACAGAAGTACCATTTACTATGGTGTGCTCCTGGATTTGTTTTCAAACAACATATAGATGATGTTATGGATTATTAACGTTTTATGTTTTTTATAGTTTTCTGTCTTCATAAAGTATCTTGTGCGTTACGTGTGTTGACCTGTGCATCTTTTATACGATGCTCATTGCCAAGCTTAACACTGGTGTTCATTTTGCATTACATTCTCATGATTTCCCCATGGAAAGGTTATCACCTGTGAGTAAGTGCTCAGGACACAGCCAACAGTTCATAGTCATAGATCGTCAAGGATTTCTTGAAGTATAAAAACTTGTGGGAGTTGTATGCAACCAGACGCTTAACCTCATTATGCTCTTAGAGAATCTTTACCCCCACAGCAACTGAAGATGCGTCACAGGCCACAATAAAAGTCCTGGAGATGTCTAAATGTCGCTAACTTAAGCCAAATAGAAGACCTCTTTGAAGGATCCAGCAACCTTTTGATACTCTCTTATCCACTTGAAGGGGACATTTTTGCCATTCAGTATTTGGAGTGGTGCCTTCAATTGAGCTGGGTCATAAGGAAGTTTTGAGAAATGTCACAGTGCAAAAGAAGCTCTTGAGTTTGTTTCTGAGAGGCTGTAGTAGGCTAAGGTTAATAACCTCCAGTTTTTAGGGAGAAACCGCATAGCCATCCTTAAATCTAAGTTCCTTAGAAAGCCAATTCCTTTCAAAAGAAATTTGTGCTTGGAATGTTTCACAATGAGTCCAGTTTTTGGAGGGCCTCCATCACTTATTACAGGTTCTCCGCATGTTGATCATGGGTGGGCGAATGTATCAATATGTCATCGATATAACCAACAGTACATGGGATTTAGAGATCGCTGAGGAAACTTTCAATGAGATGTTGAATGGTCACTGCGACATTCTTCAACCTAAAAGGCATAACCCTAATTTGGAAAGTCACTCATTAAGTGCAGATGTAAGTGAGCAACTCCAGCCTTTTATAAAACTCACTTAGTTGAAAGCTTTGAAAACGTCTATATTGGACAACTATAAAAACTTTATAATAGCTTATGAAATTAACTGTTCCAGTGGCAGGGGATAGGATCCAGGACTACTATATTGTCTTCTTGCTCTTAGTCACAGGTCTGTAGGGAACTATCTTCCTTAAGGTAAAATATAGTAGGGAAGCAATAAAAGAGGTTTGTAAAGATCCAGCTCTTTTACAACATAGCATCAGCTAAATGCACAAGGCTTTAACCTTTTACCTGGTGTACGAGTAGAGGGGAAGTTGATCTTGACTAGGTGCACCATCAATTGGGATGCCAGGTTGCTCTACAAATGGGCTGGGAGTCTAGTAGCCATGCTCAGGTCAAAGGCATTATTGTAAGGGGCGAATAAGTAAGGGAAATTTGCTAGTAGGTCCAAGGAGGGAGGTGAGATCAAACTCAGAGATCATCAGGTGGGAAGGTAACATTTACTGTTAATGCCCCAATGAGCCTGCTATTGGACAGTAGATGAAGTTATAGTCAAATTAGTGTTCTTTTGATGGCAACGACACCAGTCTACATCAATAATAACAGGTATAAATAATATGGCACTAAAGAGAAGCAGTCGCAGAAGCAAAAGTTATAATTAAAGGTTTGCTCTTGACGCTGTATGGTATGAAGTTTCATGAGTTTATAGTATGTACCCAGTAATAAAAAGACGCATCTGTGTACTGATCTAATGATTGAGCATATCTAGGTCCATAAAATTTCTAGCTGACTAAAGATAGGAGATCCTATTCAGTAACCTCATGTGACCCAGTGCGGAAGGTAATGGGATGTAAAGTAATCTGATCTAAATTATTGTGTGCTGAGAGCAAAAGAGCAGTGAGAGTGGGAGAAGAGAATGATATAAGATATGGGCTTCTTGTAACTGGTTCCTTTTCTGCTTTCCCTTTAGATAACATATAATTCTACCTGATATGCTGGAAAAGTAGGGTTCTGGAGTATAATCAGATTCTCTCCCATAAGGGGAGGAGAAACCAGTATCTAAAAATAGGTGGGGGTTCATAGTAGCCAAGGAGGCGATTCCCTCACCAAGTACTTAGAAGATGCCAGATAAAGGCAAAGGGTTGGCTTACTTACTATGTCAGGGGTGGTGGGTGATTGGAAAAAGACTGGCCATTCAGTCTGGGTTTTATAATGTCCAGTGAAGAACCCACAATGCCAGTGGAACAGCCATTCTAGGTCATTTTGAAAGTGAAGTTCAAAGGTTTTAGGAGGATTACATCTGTTCAAACATATACCAAAGGCCTAATAATTAACCAAATGACTTAAATGGGGCAACCTGGGGCTTGTGTGGACTTCCTCAAGGGTGAGAGAAAATGGAGGACAACAGCCCAAAAAGATTTTATATTTTTTGGCATTTTTATTGATTTAGATCATAATAAATAGTGGAAAACACATTAGATAGATCATGCCAAATTTGTGACAGATCAGCAGGCCAAATTGATGTTGCAGGTGAGTGGCATGTGATAGATATCAGAAATGATGTTTGGGGACATAGACTCTTAAAAGTTGTCTCATAATGTCAAATTCTGGTGATTGACTCAAAAATAACCCTTTAAAACTATCAGATATGGTCCAATTACCATGACAATATACCCTTTAAAACACTACTAGTTCAGGATGATTATTCCAACACTAACCTGGTAGTTAAGGCTGATAAGCCATGCAAAAAGTTTAATCACAAGAAATTGCACTAAAATTGATATTTTAGTTCGCTTTAAAAAACCCATGGCAAATAGCATAAAGATTCCCCACGAAATATTGAAATCATATTTTTCGCCCTATGGCGAATTTTGTATGCTGATGCTTGTGATTAACACTATAGCACTTGCAGATGGACAGCCCAAATAGGAGTCCTAATGTTTTGAGATTCTTGCTGATGTCCCAATTAGGAGGAAGTCATTAACTTAAATCAAAGCAAACTTCCCAGTCTTCATATTTTGTTAGCTGTATTAATAATGATAGCACTTGCACATGAGAAGGGATGTGGGAGAAATTTTGTATCAAGACCTGCTGAAGTCCTGATTAGGGGTAAGTCATTAAGTTCAAATCGATGCCAATTTTCATAGAATTTGTTTTTCACCAGCTGTATGATGAAACACGAGTTGGACTGATCTTAGGATAATATTTCACAAGCAAGTTGCGATTTTTGTACCTGAAACCTTTCCAATTTTGAGAGTATTTTGCCACCAGTAGCCCTAGTAAAATGTCACATTTGTATCAGAACAAGGGCTGAACTGAGGTGGCAAATAGTATCTGTGAATTTCATGCTCAAATTGTGACCAAGAGATGTTATAGAGGTATGAGTAATGGAGCCTTAACTAATGAAAATATTATTAAATAAAATTATCAAATAATAACCCAATAAAGATAAATTTTTAATTCTCTTTATTTGGTTTCTTATCAAAGTTAATTCATTTTTGGAGTGTTGAAAAGCTGGTAAGACGAAATTAACATTTTTTATTGTTGCCTGCCTCAGTAGAAATTTCCAAATTTTTAGGGGATTTAGCCCAAATAGTCGGAAGGGTCATACTTATTTTAATAAGCCTAGTGGTCTTCCAAATGGTCGATATACCATAAACACTGGCTAAAATTTAGGTTCTTTGGCTTAATTTCTTCTCAATTAGATGTGCAGGACTCAATATAACAAGTGAGTGATTCTTATAATCTTTAAATAGTGCTCACTAAAAACTGGAAACATTCTTAACAGAAACCATCATAGCAGATGTTTATATTTAATACAAAGCACATACTGTCTAGGCGTCATAGGGAGGGGAGGGATACAATTAACTTCCCTTAAACTGGCAATTGTTGTTTTATATGGACCCTTATGCCCATTTAAATACCAAAAATTCTCCTCCTTCCAAACAAAAATATTTTCTAATTAAGTTGAAGTACTTTCTTAATGGAGTTGGAACCAAATTATCAATCTGAATTGGATAAACCAGAAGGAAACCCAGACAGTGTGGACTAAACCTCTGGTATAAAGCCTTATCTCAGGGTATGGCAATTTCAACTATGTCAGATTTAAAGGATACACAAGATCTAATTTTGCCTAATTGTCCTGTACGCAATTCTGTTGAGAAAAGAGATGTCACTTTAACCACTATCAAATCATGCCAAGATGAAAAGAACATAGTAAAATTGTACCTGTAATTGGGCAGGATCATCTAGAGTCCCATACGGTCAAAATCAATAAGTTTAAACCTCAGCGCCAACCATATGTATTGGATGCCAAATCCAAAATGAAACAGTCTAAGCCAAAGTGCGAAACCCAAACTTCTTTAGGCATGATCAGCCAATATTTCAAATTCATTTACAATTTTGCACAACTTAGAAATTCACTTTTTCATCTACAACAAACAAGGTCAATCTCAACTGGAATTTAACTTGTTAAGGAGAGTTAGATCAGCTTCAATCGTTACTAGTGGTTGCCCCATTCTATGATATCCAGACTTTGACCGCAAATCTATTGTCTAGACTGATGCATCACTTATGGCAGGAGGAGCTGTATTACCTCAGATAGAAGATGACCGAATAGAACACCCTGTTGCCTTCACTTGTAGACCTAATGCATTCTTGAGAAATTATACAGTGACAGAGAGGGAATGCTTGACAACACATATGCATGCAATCATTTTTTAGTGTATCTTCATGTCATTCACTTCATAGTTGGTACTAATAGGCGTTCTTAAGATGGCTGAACAACTTGTGGAAGTCTGAGGGTTGATAAGCCTCTTCGCGTTGAAGCTTCTAGCCTACAATTACACAATTGAGCATTGCACAGTGGTAAAGCCTCAAAAATCAGAGTGCTTGTATCAAGTGCCACTATTGTACACTAAGTTTGTCCACCAAAGAGTTAAAAAGAAAGCAATCAGTAAAGAATTCTAAGATGAGAAAAATCAGTCCTAAAAATACTATTGGACTTATGACAAAATGCAATTCTAAAACATGGTATACTTTACAAAATTATTAAAGATGAAAATCGTTTCAAATATGAATATTTTACCAGCATGTTCAACCCAAGTTTGCTTGTCATATCGTATTTTTGATGTTGTCAGGCCTCTTCCCACAAGAAAATTAAAGGCTAAGTACATTATTGTGGCTATCAACCACTTGACTAAATGGGTCAAAGATACGGATATTAAGAAAACAGGAGAAGAAACTACAGCCAATTTTCGTCCTTGAAAACATTCTCCACATGCATGGGTTTCACCAGTATATCCTTACAGACAACGGAAAAAATTTCACCGCCATGTCCTCACCAATCTCAACCTGTTGAAAGGGGCAAGTGGCGTGTTTTTTCACTCTCTATCATCCCTAAACCAATGGCATGGTTGAATGATCAAATGATATGTTGGTGATAATCATAAGTAATTGAATCTAAACAAACCATCTAGATGGAGTACCTAGCTAGGTTCAGCAGTGGTTGCCTACAACATCTCCTCGCTTTCAGCTACCAGTATGTCACCTTTTTAGTTTACGTAGAATACATCAAAACCTACATCACTAATATGTTTGGTTTTAAAGGATCCTGGTGAGAAAAATATCCTCAATAAGTTGAGAAACTTGTTGATCCTTAATCAGGTTATAAGCACAAGCCCTTAACAACAGTTTGCCATTAAAAAGGCCTGGAACAAAAAACATATGAAAAAAGCTATAATCTGGGCAATTTCAAATTAGGCGATAAAATACTATCTTGCAACACATACAGATTAGGCAAATATTAAAGTTAGATCTCATCTGAGGCGGACCATTTTGAATTATTGAGAAATCATCACAATTTACTTATACCATTAAGGATGTTAGGACTGGCCATATATATAACTGTGTCCATGCAAATTTTATAAAAAGGTTTAAGGCATTGGCAGATTAAAAGAAAAAACATATATAAATAAATTTTAGAATTTTTAGACAAAATAAAAAAAATTGTAAAGAAGAAAAAGAAAAAAGTATAAAAACTAAAACAATAAAATAATAACATATTTTAAAACAATTAATGGGTATTGTTTGCTCTTAGGGATGGGAGGGGATACGGGTCCCAAACCCAATAGTATCTTGGGGTGACCATAACACCATGGAATACAACCTTATATTTGTCAGCAATTTAGGCTGACTACTAAAGCTGCCTGTCAACACTTAATGCAGAATACTTGGGGATCTCAGGGCTTATGTTCAATTCAAGTGGGGGTAAATGTCTACTTCTAGTGGTTGACTCAAAAATAACCCTTGAAAATAATCAAATATGGTGTAATTACCCTGACAATATACCCTTTAAACACTATTAATTCTGGCTGATTATTCCAACATTAACCTGGTAGTTAAGGCTGATAAACTATGAAAAAAGTTTTATCCACAAGAAATTGCCCTAGGATTGATATCTTAGTTTGCTTTAAACAACCCATGGCAAAATAGCAACAATAAGATTCCCCTCAAAATATTGCAATCATATTTTTCGCCCTATGGCGAATTTTGTATGCTGATGCTCATAATCAGCATGATAGCACTTGTAAATGGACAGCCCAAATAGGAGTCCTAGTACTATCACAATTCTTTTTGAAGTCCCAATTAGGACGACGTCATTATGCTTAAATCAAAATTAAATTTTCCCAGTCTTTGATTTTTTGTGTGCCCGTTAGGGCACCCAGTACAGACAACTTTGTGTGATGAAACCTGATGTACTGCCTCTGCTGCATTGGGGCTGTGAGAACTTAAGCACCACAGATGTGGGCCTGACCACGGTTTGAGCGTCTCACACCACCCCAAAACTGACATACCCCTCACTATTTGGTATACCGGGTAGCAAAGACTATCTAGCTAGTTCAGAGTTATGCCTCCCATTCCTTACTGCGAGGAATGAGACCAGACTAGCCCCCAAGTTGGACTTACTTGAGGAAAGAAAATTACCATAGCTTTCCAAAAATATTTCAAGCCGTTGCTTGACTATGGCTAGGAAGCTTGTCAACTGGATTCCTTCAGTGGAGAAGCAATGCTGGTTTCTGGAAAGCCATAGACCATATATCACCTCCCTATCATGCACCAGACCCTGAACCCCTCCTTATCAGCAAGCAGACTTGGAGAAGCATACATAGTCAGGATCTCTGGCCATGTGAGATAACCAGAGTATAAATAACACCCTAGTTGTTATTCTTTATACCATAGGAGAACACTTATCCACACAGCATCTGCTGCCAGACATTCCATGAAGACGTGTTTTGCCATTTCTTCCTCCCACATACCTTACAGGCATACAGAAGGTCATCCTCTTTATGCTTACTCCACTTACTTAGAGTCATTCTAGTTACCAAAATGTTGTTGCGGAGTTATAAGAGAAAATTCTGAACTGGAATCGACCAGCATGCCTAAACCCTCCTTCCTCAGAGGTCCACCAAACCAGTTTCATTTTGCAAGTGATCTGAGACAAGTATGTCAAGCAAAGCTCTCTGTCTTGTAACTTCCAGAACTATAAGTTGTAGAATCTGAGAGGAAGAGACCATCACCACCTACCACCTTTAGCTAGTCCCAAAATTTAAGAAGCTTTCCCATCTGGGGTATCTCCCGCCTTCTCTTCCTTGTGGGAACACCCGCCAATCCTTCTCTCTAAGACCTTCTAAACAGGCTTCCCAAGCCTCTAATTCAGCCAGAGAAGGAATTGCTCCCCACCAGCAAGGAGAATCTCAGTTGCTTTCAAAACATCCTATGTCTTTCTTACCAGCACCTTGGAGGCACTGACAACATTACTAGCTGCTACATCCCCAAGCACTCTTTGTCCGTTGCCATCAAGGAGGTCCCCCAGTTAACCGCTCTAATAAAGTGCTTGAAGGCCAAGCGCAGATAAAATTCCAACTCCATTACCCAAGCTCCTACCCAAAGGGAAAATGTCTACATCCTTTTGATGGTCCACTTTCCACTCTCTAATCAAACCTCGTTGCCTGTCCAAGCTCTAAAGTAATCCTTCTAGTAGCCTAATAGACTCCCCACGCTTTGAATGGCCCCTTAATTGATGCCCCAGCTGACACCAAGACACTTGTTATTTTTTCCTTGCAAGCCTTATAAAGGTAGTCCTTCACCATTGGAGCCCAACAAATAAAATTTTCTTCCTGAGCGACTCATGCAATCCACTTCAGCTGAAGTGCTTTGATCATACTCCTGACGTTAATCAGACAGATGTCCCCTTCTTCACCTCCAGACCTAAGTTAGAATAACTGGTTTTCGATGCCCGCCCATTCCAGATGAACTGGATTACTAGACTCTGTATTCTTCTGATGGAAGATACTGTCGGTGGAACAAATCTGACAATGTGCCATAATCTTGAAAGAATGAAAATGTTCATGACAATGGCCCTGCTCCAATAAGATAGATGGAGCCTTTGCCGCTTCTAAGTTGCTTGTCTAATGTCAGTTTCAAGTTTGAGCCAGATTTTATGTGGCGATGTCTTCCCAGGGATGGGTAACCTGAGGTACAGAAACTCCTCCCCTGTTGCCATCCAGGCGATTGAGCTCTTTGATCCTGCACACAACGTCACCATTCTGATGATGGGCCAAGTCCTGGATTTTTACAGATCGACCTTCACGCTGCTTGCGTTTTGATACATCTTCAGAATGTTCATCACCACCATCTTCTCCTCCTCTGGCAAAACATAAATCCGCATATCATCCACAAACCTCGAGTGGGAGTACTCTTCGCCTTTGATGGTAAGTTTCCTCTGGTCTGGCTTCCTGAGAGCCAATGAAAGTGTCTCTATTGCAAGAACAAATAACAAGTGAGATAGAGGGTTTCCTGAATCACGCCCCAAAACACCTCTTAAAAGGGTGGGAGATAACGTTGATATTGACAACCAATAAGGTTCCCCATAAATTGCTTTAAGCAGTCTCAAAAACTCCCTTTGATTTCAGCCCTACTTAACACTTTCCAAATGAAACTCATGATTCACCCGATCATACGCCATCTCTTAATCAAAAACAGTAGTCACCCCCTCTGGGCATACTTGTAACTCACCCAGTCTTCTATCATGTGAAGCAGCATCAAATTGTCAGTAATTGAGCGTCCTGATATAAACACATTCTGCTCCTTTCCAGCAACATCTGACACAACTCCCTTTATTCAATTGGTTAGGATCTTTATTAAGATCTTATGGTCAATAGTCAGCAGAGTCAAAGGCTGATAGTTCCCCATGAGGGAGGGATCGCCCTTCCTATACAACACCACCACCACGCCTTTAAAAACGCCGGATTAATTTCACCAGAGACTAGTAGTTGATTATAGAGCTCAGCAAGCATCTCGGACATTTTTGCCTAATTAACTTGTAGAACTCAAGGATCAACCCATCCTCTCCAAGAGCCTTGCCATTTTTTTCCTTGCAGATGGCGTCTGACACTCTGAATTGTGGATATTGCTACATAGTTGCTGCTGAGTCGCCTTTGGCAGTAACCTAAGTCCACTTGTGAGTACGTTGGATGCCTCTGGGTCAATCTCTGAGAAAACATAAAGTTCTCATAGTTAGACTTGGCCACTTCAGCCATGCGAGCTGCATCCTTCACCTCAACTCTCTCATCACAAAGTGACAAGGTCCTTGTTAAGGGTCTGAAATCCCCTGCTGCCTTGCGGAGTAGAGCCACATTGCTGTTAGAGTCCTCATTCCGCCTAGATTTCCTTTGTTTGAGGCGATCCACCATGAAGGCTCCCATTGATTTTGCATAAAATTCAATCTTTGCCGTGTAAGCAGATTATCCATAACCGCAGACTGCTTGCAGGTACTTTCAAAGCTCCTCTCCAAGGTTTCATACCTCGAACGCATGGCCCCTAGCTGCCTCCCAAAGAATTCACAAGCCATCTTGAGATCAGCCTTCATCTGCATCCATTTTAATGGCGCATCTGGCTTCCCCACAATCTGGCTTCTCCACCATCTCACCTTCTTCTTCATAATAACATGAAGTAGACTCCACTTCAGGAGTTCAAGGTTCAGTCTCCAGATCGCTTTCCCTGCAGAAGCAACCTGAGGGTCGCTGATCTGCAGCTCCAGGGGTCTGTGGTCTGAAGCACCTGGATCATGATTCTGAAGGATCAACTTGCAGCGACTCAGAGAGGCTGGGGCACTGACACAAGGTCAATGCGGGAGAAATGATCCCCCTGGATGTGAGTCCACCCAGTCTCTCCCTCCTCACCGCGTCCAGCTCTCCACACATCCAGTAGGTCAAGGTTGATCATTAAACTGGCCAACTTGGGGCTCGAGGGCAAAAACTTCAGTTGCCTAAAGCCCCAATCCTATCATCCCTAAAGCAGACAAAGTTTATGTCTTCCCCCAGCACTATGGACCCCCCAATGCTTTCCCCTCCTGGATCCTTAGGCTGACCTTCTGGAAGAAGGCCTTCCTTTCAGACCCAGAATTGGCGCGTATAAACTGGTAAACCAAATTGATTCCTCTCCAAACAATTTCATTACTGCCACTGCTCTTTCAGGAATTAATACCCTTTTTTCCTTCACTTATCATTGTCCACCCACCAGACCAAGATACGCCTTTGGTTTCTCCCCCTCCCTCTTCCCCTCCCCTAAGTGTGAGTCTGAGTTTAGTTGATCCACCAAGCGAAAGTAAAATGATTGTTTCAGGGTTTTTGGTAAGAGCCAATCCTCTTCCACCCTAGGTTTGGACTAAGTCTCAATGAGGAAGTCTATATTAATCCCTGTTGTTGTAATCTGAATTTCACCCGCTGCCACTGCCTGAGGACCTTCAGATCCTGCGCGTTGAAAAATTCAACCCAGATTGCCATAGTTTAGAAACCATAAAAGCTTTATTGTTTGGATCTGGGAGGGACCCCATCCTCTTCCACCTCAGCTAGTTTAGAGGGACCACATTTCTCCCTCTCCTTACCAGTACTAGACTTGGCCAGGGGTGGTGGCTGCTTGGTAACAGCAGCTTCCGAAATCTTACCAGTGCCAGGGTCCTTGACAGACCCCTCCGCTTTGGTTGGAGGCATTGAGTTAGAAGGCCCTGACCCTTTATTGCTAGCAGGCAACATCTCCCTCACATTCGGTTCTTCCCCTATGGGCCTACGCGCCACAACCCATCCACATCCAAGTGTTAGCACGCCTCTTCCATAATCAAGTGATGGGGAGAACCCCAACTGTTTGGGAAGCATGCTGGTCCATAATGTCCTTTTCAGAACATGCCAAAACGCCACTAAGCTTGATTTGGAGTCTAGAGGCTTCCCGCACCTTCTGAGTCCACTTTGACACCTTGTTGACCTTTCTGGCGCCTTTCAACACCTCGGTCACCGCCTCAAAATTGGCGTTTCCAGATGCCGCCGCCTCCTTTGCAATTACTGAAATTAGTTAGTCTCTTCAACGCCTTCTGGAGAGCCAACTTCTCTTTCTCTGAGGGCACCACTACTGGCATTGCCTCTCAGGCCAGTTAGGTTTTGCCACTGCCGCAGGAGGTTTAGCCTTTTGACATTTGGCTCTGACGTTCCCCTTCAAGCCACATAAGAAGCACCTGTCTAGCGGCACCACAGGGACATTCCAGGTCCCCACAAGGACTGAACGAGGCAACTCCCTGTATGACTTTGAAAGTTCAACTTTCAAAACTCAGTCCTCAGAGCATACAGTGACCTTTTTTGAGCTACCATCCTTCTGCTTCAAGTTCTTTACCAGCTTTTTCTCATTAAAGAACACCAAGTCAAAGCCTTTCTACTGAAACATCATGGCCCCTCTATTGATAACAGGTGGCACGTCCCACTATGAACCTTCCATGCTCTCGGTGCCAATGGCAAGACATATGGCCTCCTCATTCTTGATGCTCAAACCAGCAGCCAAAACCTATACCTTTTGAAGTTTAGACGGTGAAGTCATAAGTTTCAACCCATGAGCCAAACGCGAAATATGGATTGGGGTGAACCTGCACACCTCAAGCACGCGGCCCATGAGAATCTCCTTAGACCTAGCCTTCACTTCCACAGCGTGAGCTCTCTTGAGGCTCTCCACCATGCTTGCTGTCAAATCATTTGAGGGTCATGAGTTCCCCGCTTCATAAAACTTGGATCTGACCTCAAATCCATTAGTAGCCACCACTACAAAGGAGACCAGAGCCTTCTGTAAAGCAGGGGCCATCCCCGCTGTTGATTTGTTTATGGAGTTGGTCTCTCCAGTCTGTTTTAGTAACAAAGTTTGCTCTTCAAGCCTTTTTATGTGGGAACCATTGCAGCCTTTGGGTCACTCATCAATTTGGTACTTATTGCTCTCACCTTTTGCTGCACCAGTGTTAGCCAACGTAAGCTACTGGCCGAATTCCAGGCTTCAGGTCAACCTAGAAAACTGCAGGGATTATTGTAGACAGGTGGGCTAAAGCCCAGACAATAAGGATTGCCTCACCCTTGTCACTGAGACCTGCTTTTGCAGTGCCCCGCCTTATAGAAAAGTATTGTTACAGATAATAGCCTGACTCTTGCCTCCCCCTTCCTGGCCATACCCCCACCCAAAAAAGGAGAGGAAACACCCACAAGAACAGGTTGGATCACAGTCATTAGCTTCCATCTCACACCTCTTTCAGGTCACTACAGGACCATTCAGTGGTGCCTATCTGGGTTTTGGTGTTGGCTGCTCACCCGTGTTTCCACAGGCCTTCCTTGGTCATGCCACAAGAAGGCCCCAGCTAACCCTACCTGGCTCCCAATTTTCCCAGTCTTAATGTTTTGTCAGCTGTGAAATGGAATTGATAGCACTTTGCATATGGACAGCCTGAATGGGAGTACCTTGTGTTATTGAGAGACTACTGACATCCTAATGAGGGTTATATCATTAATAATTATCAATGCCAACTTTATCCAATAATTATATTTTGTCAGTTGTATGACAACAATAGCAATTGCACTTGGATTTCCCAAATTGAAGTACAAAGTGCTATTGAGAGAACTTCCAATGTCCCAATTAGGTGTATGTCATTAAGTTTAATTAATTCTAAATTTTCCCAGAAGTTTTATTTCATCAGCTGTGTGATAGAACTTGAGTCAGGATTACCTTAGGGCTTTTGCACATTTGAGTTTCAATTATTGTACCGAAACTTTCCCAATTTTGAGATTAATTTGACACTAATACTCCTAGTAAAGGGAAATGTTTGTATCAGTTTGTGCGCCGAACTGAGATGAAAAATAATATTTGTGGAAATTGTGTCCACGATGTGTGCCTGGGAAATTCCCTAGAGTTATAAATACTGGTGCCTGGCCTAATGAAAGTAATCATCAAAAATAATATCATCAAATAAATAATTCAATAAAGCCTATAGTTTTAATTCTCTTTATCTGGTTTTTTATGAAAGTTGTTTCCTTTTAAGAGTTTTAAAAAGCCATTTAGAAAGAAATCACAAGCTTTTATTGTTGTCTTCTTCAGTAAAAAGTACCCAAATTTTAAAAAAAAATTAGCTAAATCGACAGAAGGTTCATAGTTATCTTAATAAGCCTAGTGAGCTCCAAACGGTCAATATACATAAGACAATGTCAAAAGTTTGAGTACGATCACCTGAACTTCTTACAGATTATATACGCAGGAATTAATTCAACAAGTGAGCAATCCTTGGAATTTAACACACAGCATGTTGAGTCAAAGGATCAATGGATTGGAACACACAAACCATTATTATTGAAAAAATTTTGCGGATTGAAGTACTTTTTTAGTACTAGATGTTGCTGATTGAAGTACTACTCTCCAGATTAAGTTGGTAGCTCAGCGGTATGGCGTGGAGAGTAAATCACACGAAAATAAACTTAAAAGATAACTAGATTTAGTTGGATGTGATATAAATTATAGTTAAACATGAAACATACCCTAAGGAGGGGATGTTGCATTTATAGGAGTGGGAAAAGGATAATTAAAGTGTTATAAAATTCTTGCTGATAGTCCTCATGTCACTGATGCCCTACCCTGATGTTGTCTGCCATGGTCTGCCAGCTAAAGTGGGTGCTGGACAAAAGTTTCCCCAAAGCTTCCCTGCCATCTGATATGGCTTCTAGGCTGATAACCTAGGGGCTATATTAGGCATTTTTATTTATATTAATCCCTTTGTTTGGCCTATTTGCAAATAAAGGTGCGTGGTGGCTCCCCCTTTAGGATTGGGCACCACTAGTGCTAAAAATAGTGCTAAAAAATAGATTTTGCTGATAGTAATAAGACTGCGCTGGCACTCAGGATGAGTTACCACCTATAACGCACCAGCTAGGGTACCTCTAGTAAAGCCATCCATATTACTAGATGTAAAAAATAGGGCAACTGTGAGCAATAGCCAGGAGCTCTCAAAATTTTGAAATTTTTTACATTAGATGTCCAGCGAACTTTTTAACCTCACAAATAGAATAAGATTTTTTAAGAATTATTATCAAAAACTAAAATGTAAGGGGTAAATTAGAGTGACAGCGGAGCCTATTGTAGTCCACTGCCTTATAAATCACTGAATAGGGAATGGAAAATGGATGAACTTATGTCAGGAATAACTTTACAATTTTCCTATAGCATATCAACACACTAAATTGTTACTAATATCATTAAAATCTGACCTGAATGGACGGATTGGTATCAAATTCTTTTTGCAAGAAATTTCATAAACTAAGTTTTCATTTAGCACGATGATAATTCCACAAGTGAACAGCAGGTTGCGCCCATAGCCAGTTTGAATATGGGAGTTTCATTGATTATTAAAAGGTTTTTATCGCGCCTCTACCTGTCAGGGGATAAGCTTATTTTTACTATTAATGGAAGGGAACAGCGGATGGGAATTTATGAGCCTGAGAGTGACAAAAAATGATAAATTTTTGCTATTTATTGGTATAAGTTGCCCAGTAGAACTTGCTATGGTGAATGAATCTTCTTGTTAAGGAAGTTCGCTATAAACCTCTGCTGATGATGGCTTCTGACCACTGCCACCTCCTGACACACCTCCTGAATTCTCTGCACCAACTCCTGGGCGGTTAGCAGAGGGGGAAGAGGCGCATTTTTTAAATGACACGCTGTCCCTCACCTTTCATATAACACATGGGCCAAATCGCCCAGGGTGACAAGAAGGACATCTTCCATCTTACACCCCTTCTTAGTTAAAAAGGGAATTCTTACCAGTTAAGATGCAAGGGTTGATCCCCAAGACTTTCAGAGGTCAGTGTTTGATTCATTGGCCTAGGCTGAGGCCCATGAGGCATATCTCAATCAGTTGGGCTAAGAAGAGTGATATGGATTGGGGGAAATCTTCAACTGTTCTAAAATAACATTGTAAAGGGTTTTATATCAGAATCCCCCGATCAGAAAACAATTTAGATTAATAGAACCAATTCTACACTGATTTGTTTGGAATGGTAAATTCACATTTCCTGTTTAGCATGAATCTGTTTCAACCTATTAATTGATTAGAATAATTTTGGGGTGGATTGGGTGATCTAAGGTGCTTATCAATAAATGTTTTTACTAATTATAATCCAATATGGCTCATTAGGCCCTTTTTAGTGAAAATTGATGTTTATGCTAATTTTATCTTTCTGAGTTATTATGATAACTTGGCTATGGGTGGTAAAATCCTTATGCACCACCCAAAGCCCCTTGTATGTCCTGAGGGAGAACCTCCTGCTCCTCAACAAAGAGGGTCATCCCCTTTAGAGCCATGAGGGGGCAAAAAAAGCCTGCTTATCCCCTCATCAACCTGGGCGATCTAGCCCATGTTGTTGACGAGAGCTGGGGTAAAGTAACCACTATAATGTTTTTCCTTTCCCAATATTCTCACCACCAAGGAATTGTCAGAGAAGATCAAGGGACTGTGTCAGGAGAAGTTGTGGCTAAAAGCCTTCGTCAACAGCAAGGTTGCAGCTCCCCACCTTTCCATAAGGCATCACTCTTGGTTTAAGCTGCATTAATAATAGTGAGGTAATAAAGAATAAGATTAAGTTGTTCAAATTGACCATAGACTCAAAAATGGCCCTATGATTTCTTTTTGCCACCAGTGAAGGCAAGCTCACCCCAACAGGTTGAGTGTGTAAACCCATTTGATTTAAAATGGGACTTCCCTTACCTGCCCTGGCCTTATGCGTGTTCTGTAGGCCATTGCACATTGCGTCGCTGTCTTGTAAGCAGAATTGCGCCACAAAATATCTTTTTGAAATTTTAAACTAATCCAGACAGTCACGATGAATACATATCAGAATTGGTAGCCATTTATTGTGTTGATCCACCATTGCTCTATCATGAAGATATTCCTAGGTAACCATGCACCCTTTTTCTTATTCTCACATATTAAGCTATAAGGCAGAAGCCCCCACCGGGTACTGCTGTCACTCCATCTTCCCTTTTTTATTTCCCCTAGTTTTTATTTAAGATGTCAATTCTAAAAATTTCCATTTATCTATTAAATTAAGAAGTTCGCGGGGCTAGTTAGCCTTTATACTATCCAATTCTAGGAGTTCATGGCTAGTGTTATACTTCCCTACCCACCCTGCATCAAAGGTATGGATGGCTGTACCCACAGTATTCTGGTTGTTTATGTGGATGGTAACTCATCCTACGTGGCAGTACAGTCTTATTATTATCATAACGTTCCATGGCACCCCTGAATTAGTTCACTTTCCTGCAAAAGCCTCTATCATTTCTAACACGATGTAATAGTAAAGGGGTGCATAGAGGGAAGATTCTTAAGTGGCAGGAAAGGTATTATAGCTCATCTACTACATGATCCATACCACTTAGTTGAGATGGAGGAGCCACAGGATGACTGGGGTCCCTCTTACACCTGAAGGGGTAATGTTAGTGATCTAGGAGTAGCGGCTGGGCATCTAGACTTACAGTTGCTTTGTAGAGAACTTTGTTTGTTTAAACTACAAAATAACATCTTTTAGAATATCACGTTAATTATTGCTAATAACAGTTGTTTGACAAACTAACATAATCTCTTAGTTTAACTAATCTGAGTATTTAGCTACTATATGGGCTTATATGAAATTCAAAAGTACCCATATGATTGGCAGGAACTTAAGTAAAAGGTTTAAAATCCGAATCCTATCAGACTTAGACAGCTGATAGTCTATCTCTTTGAACTTATAGCATAGAATTTACTTTAGCTAATAAAAAAAGTCACTTAAAAGCTATATTATCTATATAAAGACTTAGTTTGTTTTATATTTGGAATGTACATAATTGCTACTATAGTAGGTAGAGTAATTTAATATAGGTGGTATAACTTCCTGGTACCTCCTAGTTGCTTAAGCTTAAGTTAATTAGATAATAAACCTTTCTTTATTCTTTTTTAAGGCCAGATTGCCTAAGATGAAAAGCTACCACCTTACGTAGAGTGTAAGGTAGTTAATTATATTTTTATTACCTCTTAATTTTGAGATAAGTTAAGAAAGAATGAAAAATTTAAAGCTACAAGAAAAAACTCTGCCAATTATATATTTAAGAACATTTGCATGTAGTAAGTTACATCATCAAGAATTTAGTTATATAGTATTAAATCCTATAAGTAACAAACTTAAAGCACATGCTAAAGTATAGGTTTATACTGAACATCTAACTGCCAAAATAGTTGAGTTATTGATATTAAAGTTATATGGTATGTAGATCTTAGGCTAAATTATATCACATATAGTTTATTAAAATTTGAGGTTATCTTCAATTTGATGTGATGACCTTCTGATAAAAAATGATTTACTTTAGTGGTTTTATCATTAGAATGCAATAGATGTCCTATTTTAGTGCTTTACATCTGTTCCATCTTATACTTTATTCAAATTTAAATTTTTTAAATTTTATTTGAGGTACGCTGACCAGGTGATGGACAATACCAAATAAAAACAAATTAAAAGGACCCAATCCTAAGAATGGAAGGCAAAACAAAAAGCTTCTACCCAGGTGGGGGCAAAAACTGCTAACCCACCATGGCAGAGGGTGAGGGGGGTCAGGCGGGTTTATTGTGGACATATCCGCCATGACAATGCCATTTTTTGATTAAGTGGGCAAAAGCTGATAGCTAAGGCATTGGGGTATCAGCGTAGTGTGGGTGAATGGCGGTTTAGTAAGAGTTCACCTCCTTTTCATTGAGAGCTACACGGTAAACAGCTTCAACAAATTCTGCTAAGTGAAGCTTAGCTGAATGTGGGAATCAGGGAGCTGGGAAAAATTAGAGATACTATGGAGGGTGATTATAGTGGATAATTTAAATTCCACTAGTTTAGCGACATGAATAACAGCTGCTTTGGCATTGTCAAAAAGTTTTGAAATATTACTGCAGGCTAATTCAGAAAATCAGGGAGGAAGTAGAGTGTGAGCAGCCCTAGTTGGTATTAAGCCACTGATTGATCTGCTGCTTTGTGTAGGTTTAGGCAACAGGGTGAAGCCACCGCTGCAAAGACGAGCTGATGGTCACTTTGGTAGGGGGCAGCATTGAGTTTAGGAGTGAAACGTCTGGGGATGGGGTATCATCAAAATCAGAACTGAAAAATTCAGCCTGACCATAATTAAACTGGCCAAGCGGTTGACTGGATACCACACTCATGATAACCTTACCTGATTCATCAATCTTGGCCAATAAGTCCCATGGATTTTGGTTTACAAGAATAGTGAATGTATTCAAATGGGTAGGAAAAGAATTGGATGCTTGCGTACGTAGGGCGGTCCAAGCCTGACTCTGATTGAATGGGGTAGAGTTGGGTGGGCTAATGTAGGTAGTTGATTTGGTGAGGGGCTGATTTCCCACTAAGGCCCATCAAATGGGATCATTGAGTGGTAGTGGGCAGCATGCTGCTCCATTTGGAATCTGCTGAATAGGGCTCTGAAGCTGTATCACCGGAAGTGGAATGGGGCAGGATTTTTTAATGGTTAAGCTCAAAGCAGAGGGGACAAATTTTGCGATCATTATCAACCTAAGCCCAAATGAAATGCTCAGGCACTGCTGCAATACGAGCTTGGGGGGATCTGGTGGGTATGGCAGGGTGGTGTGGTATTATGGTGGCAGTTGTGTGAGGGCAACAAGGCGCTCCAGAGGGAACAGCGAATACAAGGTTAGGCTGAGTGCCATAAGCCATAAGCCCCACCATCAGCTGATCGTACAAAAGTTGGGGGGAAGATGGTAATGGAGGGATGCAAATGACACCACAATTGTGGTGTCAGACAGGAGGCGAGTATGGGTAGTAGAGATGGGAGTGTTTTTATAAATAATTGGAGTTGAAGATGCTTCTGCAGCGTCCTCCTCCCTCTGGAAGCCTATGTCAAAATAGCCCTTAAAAGGGTGGAAATCAATAAAACCTGCTGGCACAAAAGACAGCGGTGGTGAGCTCTACGATTGCTTTGTCAGCATATGGGAATAATTGCCCATAGTTAACATGGAGGCAAAAGTGAATTTTGAACTGAGGAAGGGCGAGATTGTGGGGGTGAGATGGGTGGATGCACGCTAGGTGGTGCGCTAAGTCCTATGGGGGGACAAATCAGCCAGAGGAGTTTCTTGGGATATTGAGCCCATTTGCACACGTTTATCTGCTGGGTGGAAAATGCTAGGGGGCTAGAACTGCTGCCCCACACTGGGGTGGCAGGCGGTGAATCCATTAACATCAAGCTGAAAGAAAATGTGGCCAGACAATGGTGGATAAAATAAACTTTTTTAATACTTTCTTTTCAGCATAACTTTCCAAGAAATTTTATATTTAAAAAAGTAAAATTTAATCACCCGCCATAGTTTCACTCTGATGTCATCAGATTCCCTGCTGGCTGCCCCAGTGTGGGGCAGCAGCAAAACCCCCCTCCCAGCCATTTTCCATCTGACTTAAAAACACACTTGGACTGGCTCGTCCAGTTATACCAAACCCCTGAGACAATTCATTCCTACCAAGGATCTCGACGCCCACCTTTCTTGAACCCAAGTGGTGCCCCATTGCTCTATGGTGCTCCCCCAGAGCAACATGCATTTAAGCCTTATGGTCAAATATGGGAAACTTTTCCCTATAATGACCAAGCCATTATCAAAATGGCTCAGGCGGTGATACGTCCTGCCTGCTTTAGAACTTTCACCCTATAAGAAGTATTTTGATCTCAGCTTCACCTGTGAAGCTGATGCCGCAACTGTGGCAACAGTGCCCTGGTCTTCCAGGATACTCCTCTCCCAACAACTTGGACCCAGCTCCCAGCGGACACCACTTTGGTGGTTCAGTTCTCTGGTTTGCCTACCCACCTTCCCCCTGATGTGCTCCACCAGGAGCTGATGGAAGGTTTGGAAGCCTATGGCTTCAACCCCATCTTGCAATTTGTGGTTCCAAATGAGGCTACACGCCTCGCTGGGCCTCAGGCATATGCTACAATCAGCCCTGAAATGAACAAAATTGCCCCATCAATTCCCCCTCGTGCTAAATTTCCTCTGCCCCTGACCATCTATTCTGGTTGTGGGATCTGCCAATGGACACCACAAATAATATTACAAATGAGGTTTTTTACTTTTTATTAAAAATATAAAATAATACTTATTTTGGTTTTTTATGTTTTTTATTAAACAGGCAGGGCAAAACCAGAAAAGGTCCTTTTTGCAATATTAGCTTTTCATATTTAAACTAGTTTGAATTTCGAGACCATCACTATTCTTTATCATAACAATCACTTTTACTATGATTCGATTTGAACAGCAAAATTGGATAATCACACACATGAAAGGTGGGCGACTTTAATAACAAAAATATTACAACATGGGCGAGTGTCGCAGCAAGTGGTGCACTTAATGGTGCAACTACGGGCAAGGAACGCCCTGGAGGGGGACCAGGAACCCAAGCCATAAAAAAATCGCAAACTCAGACACCATCTGGGTTTATGGTATTTACTGTAAAGCACACGCAATATATGTACATTCAATATAACCAACCTTTGTCAAAGGTGGAACATGGGATCAGACTCTTCCTTGGGGATGAAGCACTGACACTGTGGGAGAAAACATGTGAGGCACAGCCCTCACTTTTCCCTCACGCGGTGTATGTAGCCACCAACAACATGGGCCATGGCTGGATTGATATTGGTTTTGAAACAGCCAATGAAGCTGATGCCGGAGCAAAAATCTGCATGAAAATTGCCCTCCCTGAGGGCAAAAAAATGTGCGCACTGCGGCACACCAGATGGAACAAAGTGAAAAATTTGTTCATCTCCTTTGACTCGCTCCCCACCAACCTTCCTCATAAGGTAATCAAGGGGGAGCTCCACAAAGGTCTTGTGGCCTATGGAGAAATCCAACAACTCAAATTACAGCAATTTTGCTTAATGCCCAACCTGTGCACGGGCAAAGCTATCGCTGTAATCAACCCCTTCCCATAAGTGGAAGAGGATTTATCCAGAATTCCCACGCAGCAGAATTTCACTTCGCAGATGGGGGCCAGTCAGCTGCATTCTGAGTTACACCGGAACGCGCACCACCCATTTGCAACCACTGTGGCTCACTACGCCACAAGGAACATGCATGCCCTGTAAAGGAGGGCTTAATGGAAAATGATTTTTGTGAAGAAGCTATGGACAAAGATAATGAAAACTTCCCAAAATGACTGATGGCCACCATCCATTCCGCTGGGGTGAAGATGGACTATACTCCATTGTGGACCCAGTTACAAGTAAACAGCGTAAAGCAGCACAAAAAGCACACAAGAGAGCAGCGGCTGAAGCGGTGGCACATGCAGAATCTGACATCAACCATGGACAAATTCAGGAGGATATCTCAGTAATTACTGAACCAACCAATCAGAACAATATGCCCAGGTTGAAAATTTTCACAGTAACCAGACTGAGCAACAAAGCGTCATCAGTCATGCACATACTGAGGAACAATGCAACCGCAATTTGGGTGAAATTGCGGTGCACAAAAATGCAACAAAGTTGAACCTCTAAAATATAAAATCCAATCAACAACCCGCATCAAATCAACATGAGACCTGTGCAGGAAAAGTTGACGCAGATGCAAAAAACTGCAATTCCCTTGAATCATTGGGTCAGACCAAGGGAACCAAAAATGGCAGTGAAAGAGTTGGAGTACAGACGTGGAGCATGGCCAAAATGAGCCGCGAAGGATAGGGCCAGAGGGTCCTCCCAACTGCTCCTGAGGCGCTACGGGCACCTCAGTGTCAATAGGGATATTAAACATCGCGGGAGCCAGGGCTCATACGTCCCAAGCCAAAAAGCTGCATTCCTGAAAAAACCTCTTGTAGACATCTTGGCCATCCAAGAAACCCACTTCCTACAAGGGGAAGAAGAATCCTGGTCAACCAGGGTCGCACCATCACAATCAGTATGGACGTCTCACTGTGAGGTGATAGTCCAAAACAACAAAAAATTTAAAATTACAAATTCATCATCACACTTGCACAGCCGAGTCCTGGTAGCAACAATCACATGCCAAGATAAAATAATTTCGTTAGCATGTATCTATGCACCATGCACTGCAACTGAGAAAAAACAATTTTTTGAAAAAATTTCTACTCTCACCCTCCCACCAGATATCATCATGTTAGGCAATTTCAACTGCTGGGATAACCCCAATACAGATTGATGGCCTAATCCCAGGGGATACCCACCTGGACACATTGAATATCGCACAATGAAGGCATCTCTTGGCTTACAGGATGCTCTTCCCCCAATTCACCAATCCTTCCCCACATGATGAGACCCAACATATGTGAGGGACTGCTCATATCAATGAGTCATATTGACCACATCCTCATCCCACAATCCCACCACTCAAGAATCTCCAAATTTACAACAAAAAAGATCAATTTTTCTGATCACCGATTAGTTATGGTGCAGTTAGCGCCAACCCAATCCCACACACAGGTGTCGCCTTGGAGAAAGCTTCACCCAGAAGATATAAAATTGCCTGAGATATCTGACTGGGTTGAAAACAAGGCTACAAACCCAGAATTTACAGCCCCATTCACTTCAGATCCCATCAGAACATGAGAAAATTTTAAAAAAGATTTAATCAACAAAACCCAATATATTGCATCACGCAAGTACACTGCGGACACAGCCACAATTAAGCGTACCTTGGCAGAACTAGACCACCTGGAAATAAATACTCCGAGATCTGGCTATAGCCCTAATTGGGGAGTCAAATGGGCGGAATTTTCAGCCCAACTTAACAATCTCATCTTCGAACACCATTCAGAATCAAAGTATCAAACAAAGGTAAGTTCATAAAGGAAGGCGAAACCTGTTTGTCATACTTTTTCTGCCAATTTTACTCCCACGGAAACCAGCCCATGTGCACACAGGTCTGCAAGACCAACGGCACCGTGGCAACTGACCCTGAGGAGGTCAAGGCGGAAGTACACCGCTATTACACCGAATTATATTGTGATATGCCAACAGATCCACAAAAATTAAAGAATTTATTCAAACTGCCAAGATACAAAGTACACCACCAAATTACAATATACTATCCCTTATTACATGGGAGGAGCTTTGGGAAACAATTCGCAGTGCACCACATAGGAAATGCCCAGGGCCTGATGGGATACCCTATGAATTTTACAAAAAATATTTTCAACAAATCGCCCCCCTCCTATTGGCGTCAATGAACCAGAGTTTGTTGGAAACACGCCTATTACCAGGAGGCCATGAATCCTACGTTATAACCTTGTATAAAAGGGGTGACAAGTTGGATCTGGCCAACCGGCACCCAATTGCACTCTCCAACACTGAAACAAAAATTCTAACAAAAATTTTAGCAGCTAGATTAGGCGCAATTGCATCTGACGTCCTATCACCCAGCCAGTTTGAGTTTATACCAGGGCGTTCAATCTGGAACAACATACACCCTGTTGCAAACATTTGCCAATCCAAAGCAACTGGTGCCCTTGTCTTCTTGGATCAGGAAAAGGCGTATGACCGTGTTAGCTGGCCATACCTAAAAGAATGTCTACATGCCTTCAAACTCCCATCAAGATTCATAAAATGGGCGATGCTCCTAACAGAATCTGCAACCATGGCTGTATGCGGCCCTGGATTCCTAACAAACAATATCAAACCACACAGAGGGCTCAAACAAGGGGATCCCTCAGCCCACTGCTATACAATTTCAGCTTTGACCCACTCCTCCGAGTAACTGACTCACGTCTCATGGGGATAACCGCACAAGGACAACCAACAGTCAAAATACTGGCCTTTGCAGATGACTGCGCAGCAGGTATAGCAAACAATGAAGATGCCCGACAGCTGGAACACACTCTAGAGGAATACTCCAAGGTGAGCAATGCATTGCTCAACAAAAGGAAGACAGAAATCATCCTCTTAGGCAAATACACAAACAATTGGGCCACATCATCAGAACCTCACACCAACACTCGAAGAAAAAATTCAATTATTTTACCCTCTGCAACACCTCCCACCACCACTCCTGTCTGACACCTTGGAATCTGGCTAGAATCAGGGGTATATACTAATGAGACAATGGAAATTAACCTGTTACAACGGGTATCCAAACGCGTAGCCTACCTCAAGGGGAGAACCCCAGGACTAACAGGACGAGTTACAGTTGCTAACTTGCTCATCCTCCCAATACTGTGGTACCAGGCCCATGCGATAGCCTTCTTACCTACCTTTATAACCTCAATTCGCGAGCTTATCCAGGGCTGGCTGTGGCCTGGCTCTCACCCTCCTATACGGATGGAAACACTATTTGGCCCACGCTCAAGCGGAGGCATGGGACTAATAGATTTTGAGAGCCACGCCAATCACATCCTAGGTACCTGGATAAAGGAAATCCTTGCTCCAGACCTCCTGCAACAACATTGGTCCAGAGCAGCAAGGACTAACTTTGCACAGGCGCTCAAATTAATCAACCCACATAGTCCACCCAGACTACTTTCATACCTTGCCAAGCACCCTACTGCAACAGGTCCGCATGGAACCTCCCCTCATTTAAACATATCCTCCAAACTATCCGCCGTATGGGATGGATCATAGAGAACATGGGTACTATACAGGGCAGGGGATGACCCAGCCCCAATTCAAATTAAGAAACCCAGAAAACCACCCCCAGAGGGATATGCTCGCAACAACCCCAAGCATAGCTAGGATAGAATACCTAGATATGCTTGACATTCCCTATGATTTAACCACACAGAAAGCAATGTGGAAAATGACACACCACCCACTCCTACAGCCAAGGATAAGAGCAAATGCCTGGCGCTGTTTGAGAAGGACCTATAGGATAGCGGACCGCTCCAACTCCTCCACAAAACATGTGCATTATGTGGAGGGGAGGGATCCCTACATCACCGCCTAGAAACAAGCCCCCCAACCAAAGCTATATGGCAGGAAGTCGCACGCCTGCTCAAGATTCAAAACGAACAGGAATTCTCGATATCAAAAAGTATCTTCACGCTCCAGATTGAGTCACTAAGCCCATCTACCCTCCGCTCCCTAATAATACCCATTGCAATGTGACCAATACACACAATTGCATTAGATGCATTCAAGGGAACGGTCCCAACCATTCATGGGATTATTAACAGATTCCATGTCCACTTACTAGAGCACTTCCAAGCCTGTCTCTATGTATATATGAGACCAAGACAAAAAGCGCTCATAGAATCATGGTTCCCACTCTGGTTCCTCCACACACAGACCCTTTCCTTCACACCTGCTCCATAGCAGGGAAACCCCCTTGGAGTAGTGCACCAACCCCCCCATACCTGGCAGTCCTGCTGGCAACAGGGGTAACTTGAGTACCCTGGGGTGCCCAATTTTTATATTTGTTAGTTATTCTCTTAGTTTCACATATATTTGGTAATGTCTGTCCCCTGGTCAGCTTACCTCGGTTAAATAAAAAGAATTTTGAGACCATCGTTATTCAAAGCAAAAGAATACAAAGCTCAGTCTTCCAAATTAGGGAATATAGGTTTTCAGCCTATCAGATTGAGGATAAAATTTTTTGAAGGCAAAACTGACCTGTGCGTTAATGATTTGATGTATTGTATCCAATCACCTTTGAGTAAAATCTTTTCACCTCACTGGTGGTCTGACTCAGTTGGTAATGGTTGGGTATTTTGGTGGTAGTCAGACTCAGATGGTAATGATTGGTTAATGTTTACCCCATCATCCTCGAGTAAAATCTTTGCACCTCAGCGGTGGTTAGACTCAGATGATAATGATTGGCTAATTTGCACCCTATCATTGATGGGTAACATCCTTTTGCCTGGCGGAGATTCTGATTCATGTGATATTATACTCCTCGTATTTGACTGAGGAGTCAGGGTATCCCTAATATTAGTATTTACCTATTTTGGCCAGTTTGGATTATAAACCTTAATTCTCCAATAGTCGGGGTTCCATTGAGAATCCACTAGGGTTTTTTCGCCTTTTGTACTCATATCATTAATAATCACAATATTATTCGAAGTTTGGGCTGGAGATGGGCCAATCATGGTAGCAGATTCAGAAGCACTCATACCTCCAACATTCTTTCTCCTGGGTCAAGAAAGTGATTGTCTGACACTGGTCCTGCATTAAGGGTGGATGGATAATTTTTTCATCCTTTTTGATTTAGACCACTCAAAATATAAGTGCCTATATCTAGCTGCTTCTGATGACACTGATAATTCATCCAATGGCCGCCAATCCGCTGCCCACCCCATGCCTATTCTGGCATGGGGTACAATCCTACCTCCCCTACCCCAAAGCCTGTTGCTGAGCTGCACCTGCAGCCACCAAATAGCCTCCACTTTGCCACAGTACCACACTTGATTCTTCCAATCAAACACAGGATTAGAACCCAGTTTAATCTCATACAACCTCCAATAAATTAACCAATCCTCAACCATATGCCAATTCCCAATTCAATTCTACTAGAACCCATGGGAGTTTTTGGATGAAATTAGTGAATCAGGTATATCATTGAAGAAACATCTCTGCAAGTTGACCAGTTTTGTAATTAAACTTAGGATGCAGAATTCCCCCTTGTTTATATGCCCCACAGGCAAATACCTTACCATTATACAGCGACCACCAGCTTGCATTAGAAGCAGCTGCCACACCAGATTGCTGTCCCCTCTGTAAAGCTGCTTCCAAATCAGTGGAAGCGCTCACAGGAGGAATTCCACATTCTGTTATCCCCAAAATCTTACTCCAAAAGTAAGACAAATATGATTCAAATACACAAAAATGTCAATGATATTATCCATAATGTGGTAACTGTAGCACGGAATCTGAAAGCCAAGATTGCCTAAACCAAGGTTGCCACGTTCATTAAACTACCAGATGCCCACATTAAAGCCAAAAGTTTGAGCCAAATATATTACTGTCATTTTTATGGTTGGCAATTACTCAGAAGTACCAATCATCAAAGATATCAAAACACATACCGCTAATGCCCCAACGCCCTTGATATCTGCCTTGACATGCACCCTACTCTGGGAAGAGGTAGCTGCTGCCAAATATGAGCCCCTTGATCCCCCCTCACCTTCCACCATGGAGGGATAAGAGGTTTCTGCTTCCCAAGTGGTTGGTTATTTTGTTAGGTGTGTTTCACTCAATCCGTCCATTTTGATCATTTTGTTTGAATCAGTTAGCTGCATTAGTTTAAGTTTTAGTTCTTAGTTTGGTAATATCCGTCCCCTGGTCAGCTTACCTCAGTTAAATAAAATACAATAAACTTTTTTAACTTTTTATTGGAATTCGCTCAAAAGTGAATTTGAGCAGAAAAAATGCTTCCATATTTCAATTTTAATTTATTTGAGGTACACCGACCAGGGGACAGACAGTACCAAACACAACACTCAAAATGACAAAACAAAACTACTAACCAGGTGGGAAGCAGAAACTGCTAACCCACCCTGGCAGAGGGTGAGGAGGGGTCGGGGGGTTGGTTTTCAGAAAGACCCAACTTGATCAAGGGATGTTGGTTACAGTACCATATCAGAGCAGAGAGCCAGGGCGTTTGGCATCTGCATAGTGGGGGTTGAGGTCAGCATAGTAGGACTTTTCCTCTTCCGCATCAAGATAATGACAGGAAAGTGTTTCAACAAAAGCTGCGAGGAGAACTTCAGCTTCTTTGCGGGCTTCAGGAAGTTGGGTGAAAAGGGAGATACTGTGGCGGGTGATTTTGGCTGAGGGGTTGAATGAAGCAATCGTTGTGACATTTATAACAACAACTTCAGCATCATCAAATAGTTTTGATATGTCACTGCAGGGAGATTCAGGGAAGTCAGGGGGGAAGAAGAGGGTGGGCAGGCCAAGCCAGATTTGAGCCACTGACTGGGCCACCGCGGTGCGTAGTTTTGGGCAATGAGGAGAGGCCACCGCAGCTAAGGCGAGCTGGTGATCACTTTGGAAGGGGGCTGTATTGGGCAGAGGAGCGAAATGTCGAGGGGTAGGGGTTTCATCAAAATCAGGAAGAAAAATTCTGCCTGACCATAATCGCCTTGGCAGATAAGTTGACCTGTATGCTTACTAATGAGGACATTACTTGATTCATCAATTTCAGCTAATAGATCCCATAGATTTTGGTTCACTGGAATAGTGGCATTTAAATTTGAGTGGGTAGGATTGGGTGAATGGGCGGCTGCTTGGGTGCCAATGGTGGTCCAAGCATTGCTCTGATTAGCTGGGGTAGATTTAGGTGGGAGAGTGAGGCTGGAGGTTTTGGGGGGCTGATTTTCCATGTGGGCCCACTGAACGAGATTGGAGGGTGGGATGGGGCAGCAAAGCACCCCATACTGAACCTCCAGAAGGATGATCAGAAGCCACAGCAGCGGACTTGGCCTGAGGGAATTCTCTTTTTGCATGGTTGAGGCCAAAGCAGAGGGAACAAATCTGCCTACCATTATCGACCTGAGCCCAAAAGAAATGATCAGGCGCTGCAGCCACACTAGCGTGGGGTGGGATTTGTTGGGCTATGGTAGGGTGGTGTGGTATGATTGTGGCTGTTGTCCGAGGAGCAGCAAGGCGCTCTGCACCAGATGTAATGGCAAAGATGAAATTTGGGCTGAGTGCCATAAGCCATGATCCCCGTGACCAACTGGTCATACAAAACCTGGGGTGGAAGGTGGGATGGGAGATTTGCAAAGGATACCACCAGTGTGGTATCTGAAGGGAGGCGAGTACGGGTTGTGGGAATGGGGTTTTTTTTATAAATTAGAGGAGTTTGTGCTGCCGCTTCAGCATCCTCCTCAGATTGGAACCCAACGTCAAAGTAGCCCTTAAAAGGGCGTAAGTCTATAAAGCCAGCTGGCGCAAAGGCCGCAGTGGCTAGCTCAATAATTGCCTTATTGGCATATGGGAACAAACGCCCATAGTCCACTCTGAGGCAATAGCGAATAGCAGAGTGAGGGAGGGCGAGAGGATGGGGGCGAGAAAGGTGGATGCGCGCCAGGTGGAGCGCTAAGTCCCGTGGGGGGACAAAATGGTTGGAAGCAGTGGGTGGGCTGTTTGAGCCCATCTGAACGCGTTTGCCCATGGGACGGAAAATGCTAGGTGGGGGTGCACTGCTGCCCCACACTGGGGTGGCAGGCGGCGGAGCTAAGGGCATCAAATAATAGGTTTGGGCAGAGGCTGTGGATAAATAAAACTTTAAATTTAAAATCGCTCAAATTTGACTTTGAGCAGTAAAAAATGCTTCCATCTTATACTTTACATTAATTTAATATCTATCCTTTGCTATCCTATAAAAAGATAAAGCTAGTATAAATAGTTTTATTCCATAGCACTAAAGTAAAAAAGTGTTTGATCTAATTATCTTTATAAAATATACTTTATTATATTTATGTTATGATAATGGCATCTTCAGAATGGGACTAGATTTCATTGGGGTATAATGAATATTATTTTAACTAAACTAGAATTCCAGGACAATTAGAGTGCTATTGATTTGCTTTTTTAAATTATCTGAGGAATATCCAAATCCTGAGCGTATGTTAACATACTAAAACTTGATTGTCACATATCTAATGTTATTAAGCATTGATAATCAGTTTAAAGACTTGATACCAACTGTCAAAATTCCAATATGACTGAATGATAATCATGGGACAGCTAGGGTGCAATCCACTGAGAATGATATCAGATATTAGTATTTGAGTGCCTCAAGATGAGGCAATATTGATATTAATGGGTTTATTTGGATATAAAAGTTATATTATTGGATCACCTCTAAATAAGGTGATGTCAACATTCAACGAATACAAATTAAATCACCTACAATTAGGGTGATAGCTAATTAGATAATCAGCTAAAAATGAGGAGAATCGGTGGAACTGAATAGCAAGCTATGAGAGTGATATTGTCCAAGCCGCTGTAATAAGTGAGCTGGGCGATTAAGAAGAGGTTGTTGTTAAGTAAGTTTAGGAAAGCGGAATAGAGAGAATCCGCGGTATTAGTGAATATTTAATAAAAAGAGGTTGTGGGAGCAACTGCTCAATATATATTTATAAGTTAATCTGTTATTTCGCAGACAATGATCATCAATATAATTGGTCCTGAATTGCTCAGTGGGTCAAACCCTGTGCAAAATCCACCGGTGTATCTATTGATACTGCCAATTTTATGACAGTTGTGCTCACTACAGGTGGCCCATTGATCAGTTATAAGAATAATAAACCCAGTTGCCTGCTATGTCGCAGTCCAGTTGCTTTGATAAGAACTCTGCATGAGATGCTGGGGCTGTTGCATATGAGGAATTGAAACTTTCATTGGGCACTGTTCTCAAAAGACAAGATGAACTTCTCCAGGAAGATTACTGTGAAAATCTGCCGCCATTTGATCATGATGGAAATATTTATGGGTTCTTTCACAAATTGAGTTTTCAACTGAAGGAACCTCAGACTGGCGAAGGGCAAAACTGTTGATCTCAACCTTGGATGTTGGAAGTTCTGACCAAGTCATTTGTTATCTTCTAGGTAGTTCCATTACATACCAATAAGTTAAGAAGATGGTGCTGTGGCTGTTTGGCAGAACAGCAAAAATGTCACAGAGGAAAGCTGAGTTCTTGACCATTGGGTTTCAGCATAATGAGACCCTCACCACATTTGCTGAACATTTTATGGCGGAAGCCCATGTGTTGATCAGGGCAGGGATTTTATCAGAAGTTGATTTGTGCATTGCTATGTCCTCTGTGGTGAAGCCATACCCTGGGCTTTTCAACGTCATGGCCTCATTGTTGGAGGCTGATGTACTCTTCTTAACTTGTTCAGTTTGTACGTCGCTTAGCTGTAACTTTCCCGCCACCCAACATTGAACAGATTCACACTGTTGCCATTGCTGACCCTAATTATGCAGGGGGAATCAATCAGTTGGTACAGGTTTCTCCAGGATACTCACCGCCGTCCAACATCCAGCCTATATCTGCCAATTGACAACTGACCAATTACCACTTTGGCCCTAAATACGCTGATTGACAGCAGGGTTTCTACCAATATGGGTCTGGTTACGCTGATCATCTGCGGAATACCCTTCCAAGTGGGCCAACTAATATTAAGCACAGACTTAGGACCTATGGAGTAAGTTGTTTTAATTGCGGTCGCACTGGACGCATGTGACAATGGTGCCATAATCAACGGATCCCTTACATACAACAGGATCAAAGTTATCAGGGAAAAGCCAGAGCAGAGTAAAAATGGGACTCTCTACTTCCGCTATCTCAAATTCATACGTCCCACCTGAAGCTACTGTATTAATTGCAGCAAAAAGCCTCCCAGTATGACATTACCTCCCTCTACCAACAGCCAGTTAGGGGGAGCAAATGTGCTGTCTCAAACACAAGTCAAAGAAATGGCAAACACAAAGTTTCCGGAGCAGCCAAAGCCTTATGCTTGCCAAATGTTTGACCAAAGTCCTTTAGATCAGCTAGAACCATTCACAGATGTGTTGTCTCTAAAAGGAGTAGAGGTCGCTTTTCCAGTGGATGCTATTATAACAGAGTACCCTACAGTTGGTGCGAGTATTATAAATTTCCTGGGAAAGCATGAACCACTGAATGTACACGTAGTAAATAGCCGGCATTCATCTTACTTGGAGTGCACCTACTATGACATTGTGGTAGCTAAAATCTGAGTACGAGCTACAATTGATATGGGCGCTCCTGTTAACATTGTCTCCACTATGTTTGGTGGCGAAGTTATCTTTAAAACCTAACATAGACCACTGGATGGTGTATGGGACTGCTGGGGTGGAAACCATGGTCTCTGAAGGAGCGTATAGCACGCTTCCCTTGTGGTTTGGATCTGTTGTTGTGGTGGCTCCAGCGGTAGTATTACCAAATAGCAACTACAATCTGGTAATTGGGACTGCTTTTATGTGACACTATGGGGCTATCATTGACATGATGGAAAAGACCTTCACTATTTTGGGACAGCAGATCCCAATTTATTTTACCTCCAGCGGAGTGCCAAAGGATTCAGGGCATATGGGACAAATCAACCTTGGCTACAGCGATGGGGTGATTCCAGTGCACTATCATCGATTAAAAGGGAAAACTCAGGCCCTTCCCAATCAGATATATGAATCTCAGGGGCTACCACTTAGAGCAGCCGGAGCCATATCCATTCCCTCTGGATACCAAGTAATAGTAGACACTGAGTAAGAGGTGGAAGTTCCATCTGAGCTCTATGGGGAGATCATTGGGCCTTATCAGCAATCACAGCTTGAGCCCCACGTGGCTCCAGGCATCATACTTCCAGGCCATGGGGAAATCAAGATATTGATAGCAAGTCTCCAGAGCAGACCACTCCAAATCTGCCGGCATCAGATTATAGCATCTTTATATCTGAACCCAGTTGAGGAGATCAACCAGGTTTATGAGTTCAGTTCCTTGGATGAATTTGGTCTACCCATTAAGCTGCCTCCCAGGGTAATGGCAGTTGTTCCACAGGAGAATTTTATGGGGTTATCAGAAAATCAGAAGGATCAGGTGGAAGCTTTATTTTAAAATATAAAGAGGTTTTTGCGGTTTGACAATCATGATTTGGGGTGCGCTCAGGGGGTTGTTCATCAACTGGACACTGGGGATCATCCCCCCATCAGGTCTCAGCTAATCCGCCAATCAAGGGCAGCTGAAGAAGTCGTTACTGAGGAGATTGACAAGCTGCTAGAGCAGGGAATGCTCGAACCATCTAAGAGTCTGTGGGCATCACCTGTAATAATTGTTAAAAAGAAGGATGATACTAACTGCATAATAATTGGCTACTGGAAGCTCAATAGTGTCAACAAAAAAGACTCATACCCTCTGCCACAAGTTGATAATGCGCTGGATTGGTTAAGTGAAGCTCGCTACTTCTTGGCAATGGACTTGATATCCAGCTATTGGGAAGTTTGAATTGCTCGTGGCAGAAAAAGAAAAATGTGCCATAATCACATCTAAAGGGCTTTTCCAACCAACTCGGTGCCTTAAGGCTATGTAATGCCCAGCTACATTTTAATGAGCAATGGACACCATTCTAGGTGATCTGAAGCTGTCATGTGTACTCATGTACCTTGATGATAGAATGTCTTCTCTCGCATGTTCACTGAGCACCTTACCCATTTGTTTGGTATTTGCCCATATTCCCAGCCTGCTAGATTACCTGGTATTGCTAGGGGAAAAATTCCCTAAAGCGAAGTGAATTGGTTATCGGTTGGCCCAAATTTTGGAGGAACTACGTTCAGGGGATTTTAGGATATTTGTCTGGTCATATCCGTTGAGGATTGATCCAGATGAATACCTAATATCTCATTGGGTGGAGCGGCTAACGAAATAGGGGCATCTGATAGTGTTTACTATCAGGTGTACCAATTGAGATCAGTTGGGTTTCATCACCAACTTATTAGGAATGTTTAATGAGTTGCAAGGCGAGTGATGCCACCTGCAACTAGTGAATCGATAGGTTGGTGAAGTAACCTGCCATAATGGGTAAAAAGTCCCATTACCTAAGCAGGTCGCTAGCCAATTATGGTTGATTTGCTTGGATCGAGAGGAAAAT